>NW_021033799.1:1403-14164 GCF_004153795.1 Camellia sinensis
GGATTCAAAATGTAGCCCTCGACGATCAACCCAACATTTTACAAGTGCCAAAGGTGAGGAAATAACTCCTACTAGATCAATAACTTAGAGAGAAGTTTGAGTTTAGATGAGGTGCTCTCTAATGGCTTTTTCGGAAAAGTAAAGAGAGAGAGAGAAAAGTGATTTACAAAAAATGCCCTACAGCCAAACATGATATAACGACATTTCCCGCTCGGCGGAAAACACAACACCTCGGCGTCAAGAACAAAAACTAGGTCCGCTCGAAGCCAAGAAGGGCCCGCCCGAGTGCCAAGACACAAGATAAAGTTATATCCGCTCCACGAGCGCAAAAAACCAGTCGCTCAGCATAGATTTCCCCCTCCCAGAACTTACACAAAAATGTACTACCCGCTTCGAGCTCCAGGTACCCGCTCGAGCTACCGCTCGAGCGTAAGAAACCCGCCTCGAGCGTTGAAAAACATCTTGCCAGAAGTTTTCGCAGAGCATCAAAATACTGGAGTGTGCAATCTCCTGATCGAGCGGACCTCTAAAAAAACTTGGGCAACAAGGAATTGAAACCAAAGTCTAACCAACTGTAACAACTAGCTGCCCAATACATCCTAAAACTCAATCAAGCGAAATAAAGGAGACAACAAGGTATACAACACCAACATCACGAAACCAAGTCCGAAAACAAACAGATACAGAAAGGGAAACCGGTGATCGCTATAACCTTTCCCCCTTACAAGAATTTCGTTCCCGAATTAATACATGTTTTTCAAAAACAAGAATTTCCTCAATTAGCCCCCATTATTACAAGCGAAATTCAACAACTCGACCCATTTAACCGGTCTCTCCATCTCTATCAAGAGGAATTCACACATATCTCAATATGTTCAACAAATGCTTTCCTTGAAATTCTAATATTTCTACATAATTGTATTTACAATTTTTATATCACATTCAACATTCAGATATATCTCCATTCTACAAACATTGAAAATATGCAATGTTATAACAAATTTCATTAACCAAAACATTCACCAATGTTTTTACCAACTTAAAGACATATATAATGCTCTTAAAGTTCAACATATTACAAATTACCAATGCTGGTTACACATCAACAAACAAGTCCGGATATTTCTCGGGACTTCCAACTCACGTTCCAAGTGGCTTCCTCCACTCCATGAATGTTTCCACAAAACCTTTTACCAAGGATGGTCTTGCCACGCAGGACTGATCCGCCTATCCCAAGACCGAACCAGTCTCTCTTCATATGAGCATCCTCATCTACCTTAACGTCAGTCCAATCTACACATGGACGAATCCGACTCATACTTCCGAAGCATACTCACATGAAACCGTCATGCACTCCGGACAACTGACGGTGGTAAAGCTAAACGATAAAGCAACCTCCCAAATCCTTCTCAAGATCTCAAAGGACGCGATAAACCAGGGATAATTCTCACTCCTTCCCAAACCTCATCAACCTCACTTAGGTGATATTTTCAAAAAAACATGATCACTACCTCAAACGCCAAAGGCCCTTCTCTACGGTCCGGCCATAACTCTTTTGGGCGATCTGGCTGTAACAAGCTCCTACGAATAAGCTCAATTTTCTCCGTCGTCTCCCTAACAACTCCCGGACCCAATAAAGGTGCATCACCACCTCGGCCCAACACACTGTAGACCTACACGGTCGCCATACAAGGCCTCAAACGATGCCATACCGATGCTAGACTGAAAATGTTATCTGTAGGCAAACTCCACCAAGGGCAAAGGCCTCTCCCACGTCCAACTAAAGTCAGGACACAACCTTGAGCAATATCCTCAAGTCTGAATAGTACGCTCGGACTGTCTGTTCAGTCTGAGGATGATAAGCCGTACTAAAGGTCAACTTAGTGCCCAAGGCACTCTGCAAACTCTGCCACAACCTAGCAGATATAAAACGAGGATCTCTATTGAGACGATCGTCACTGGGACCCGTGCAATCTCACTATGTCTTCGAATACTACAGTCGCGAGATGATCTACCGAATCTCTCACGCTCATAGGAATGAAGTGCGCCCCGACTAGTCAACCGGTCTTACAACCACCCAAATGGCATCACTACCCGCTGAGTCCTCGGTAAGACCTACAACGAAGTCCATAGTGACATGCTCCTACTTCCACCGGTAATAGCAAGCGGGTGCAAACAAACCCGCTGCCTTTGATGCTTGGCCTTTCACTTGCCAAAAAGTAAGCCACTTCGATACGAAAACAGCCACATCTCTCTTCATACCCCGCCACCAAACTGGCGACCCAAATTCCCGGATACATCTTATGCCTCCTGGATGCACCGGCAAGGCGTGTATGATGGAAACTCTCGGAGTACTTCCTCTTGGCAGACTCCGGCACCAAACAAACGGTGTCTCAGGTATCTCACACTACTGGTCGGGATACACTTACCAAACCCTTTCAACCTTCCCACTGGAGATCTTCTCTCGGAGGTATTTTCTACCTCAAGGTCATCTTCTCTGTGCCCTCTAACACTTGCGTCACAAAGTGTAGGCTGCGCAATATAACAGAAAATAAGGCGCAGCCTCAACCAGATTCGCCCAGAAGGCAAATCAAAACTCGCCAGTGCACCCAAATCTCCCATTTCCCGGATGGCTAACAAGCTACATCACTAATGGTTTCCTACTAAGTGCATCGGCCACAACAGTTAGCCTTCCGGGTGGATAGTTGCAACTCAAAATCATAATCCTCAATGAAACTCCATCCACCTTCTCTGCCTCAAATTTCAGTCTCTCTGTGTAAACAGATACTTCAAACTCCTATTGTGGTCCTGGAACACCTCGAACCTTTCTTCACCATAAGGATTGCCACAAATCTTCAAGCGAAGATCACTGCTGCCAACTCTAGGTCGTGTGTGGGTAATTCTTCTCGTGTATTTTTTCAACTGACGTGAGCCATAAGCTACCACTTCCCTCTTGCATCAACACACAACCCAAAACCCTCTCGTGAGGCATCCAATAAACCGCATAACCCAACCCTCTCTCGAATAATCAAAACCGGAGCGGTGGTCAATCTAACTTTTAACTCCTGGAACCGACTTTTCGCAGTCTCACTCCACACAAACTTGACCCCTTTCGCGTCAATCTAGTCAACGACGAAGCTAGCCTGGAGAATCTTTCACAACGACGTAATACCCAGCTTGAACCAGAAAAATTGCGGATCTCAAACACACTCTTAGGCTGTACTTCAATCTTGCACTGCCTTCTTACCTGGTGTATCAACAGACACCCCTTCTCTGGATACCACATGGCCTAAGAATTTGACCTCTCCTAGCCAGAACTCACACTTCCCAAACTTGGGCATATAGCCTAATGGGCTCTAATCAATTCAAGACACACTCTCAAGTGTTCTCTGCTCCTCCTCAAGGAAGGCGAATTAATAAGAATGTTCGGTCCACGAAACGACACAAAATCGATCTAAGAATTCTCGGAAGATCCGGTTCATCAGTCCATAAAGACTGCTGTGCATGGTAAGCCCGAATGGCATTACCCAGAAACTCATAATTGGCCAACCGCGTACGGAATGCCGTCTTAGGGAATATCCTCCTCCCCTGACCTCCAACTGGTGGTAACCCGATCTCAGTCTATCTTAGAGAAACAACGGACCCTCAACTGGTCAAAACAAATCATCTATACGGGGCAAGGGTATTTATTCTTAACCATAGCCCGATTAACTTTCGGTTGCGATACACAATCTCAAGGCACCATCTTTCTTTTTTAACAAAGAGGGCCGGTGCTCCCCACGGCGAAACACTAGGAGCGAACCCAAAAAAAGGCCCTTATCTAGCAATGTCCTGGAACTGAATCTTCAACTCACTCAAACTCAGGCTGGGCCAAAACGATAAGTTGCCATAAAATCGGCGCTCTGTGCGGCACTAATCAATAGAGAACTCTATCTTTCAGTGATCTAAAACTAACGAACTCGGGAAAAACATCCGATATACTCACAAACCACCCTTGGCATACAATCTGTGCTCATCACCACTCATCCGCTTCATAAACAGGCAATGGTAGAGCCACTAAAGCTATCCGCCCTCGCGAATTATACATCGGTGGCAACACACTACCAACCTGATCCCCCAAGAAATAGAAACACTCCGCTCAAGGGTACAAACTGTGACCCTCTGGCTAGCAGCAATCAATAACAGCCCGTAAGACGATAGCCAGTCCATACCCAAAATAACTCAAAACCCTTCATGGGCATGACCACAAAAGGAAAAGAAGCCTATAGTCCGGCGACCTCCTAGTCACAACCTCTACATCCGTGTTTAAAATTCAATTCACCCCCAACAGGTGATACAACACAAATAGGAGATGCTAACAGTGCCAACTCCAACTCTAAACAGATGCAATGCAGCAGATACAAAAGAATGGGATGCACCGTATCAATCAATTACATAGCAAACCCGAGTTGCAAAATAGGAAAGGTACTCCACTACTGATGGAGTGGTACTAGGTCTGCGCGGGTAACAGCATACACACGACCCTGTAGGCCCTGATCCACCTGCTCACTCTAGGAGGCAAAAGGAACTGCCTGCATGCGACTGAGATGACGAAGTCCGGCATTGGCCCGTCGAGGCCTGCACAGATTGAGTTGGCCTGTAGCTGATAACTCATGCATCTGCCTAGAAACCGACGCTCCTGAAGTGGCACTCAACTGTGGGCAATGCCTTTTCAGGTGACCCAGACGCTCATCCGATGCACATTACCTTAGCAAGACAAAGGCGCTGGCCCTGCCCTGACTACTGGCCCTGGAGGTCTAGATGAAGAAGAAGCAGCTCAGTTGACCCCCTCCATTCTGCATTCGTCCACCCTGAAAGACTTTGTGACCCAGCTGGCCACACGCAAAACAAGTCAAGCCTCCCTGACTACTCTCCCAGAGCCCGCCAATCGGCACTGGGAAAAGGCTCGAATCTAGCCAAACACCTTGAGACTGCTGGGGTTAGGAACCCCTCTAATTCCTGCCGTCACCGGACCATCTTTCGCTTCCTCTTGGAGGCCTCTTGCTCTTCATCCTCCTCTTGCATCATAATCTGCATATGAGCTTGCAGCATCAACCAAACGTCTTATCTCGGATAAAGGACCTCCAACTCTCAGCTTGAGTCCACGCCATCAACTTCCGTCAAACTTAAAGCAACGGCGTTCCTTCGAACGCCACAAGTTTCAGTGCAACCGGACAGACAGTAAAAGTAGCCTCAAACTCGGCACTGACATACCCTGCTGTTTAAGCTGGCAAACTGCTCCCTCAGCTTCCCTAGCAGCTGAAGACAAAAATTTCCTGGAAAGCAATTCACAAACGCCTCCCATACACCACCAACACTGCCCTTCTCTACTTCCACCATTGACCCGCATCTCCCTCAGTTGAAAGGATGCCAAAGTCACCTTTAAAGCCCCTCCTTGATGCCAAGCATCTCGAACGTCTTCTCCATCTGTTCCAACCACTCGTCAGCCTTAAGTGGCTCCTTCGGATCCCCAACAAAACTCGTCCGGATTGGACCGGAAGAATTCCCTCTTCAAGAAGGAAGGCCCTGCCTCAGCTGCGTAGGCCTGTTCTTGATTCCCAGCTCTGAGAATACCCAAAGCTCCTACTATCTCTCGGGCCAAGGCACTCATAGCCTGTTGACCCGCTGGCTCGGCCACATTAGCCTGACCAACTCCCTCCTGCTGTGACGGAATATCATCCGGTAAAAGCATCTCCTGCCTACCACACCTGCCACGCCTACCACGTTCTCGTCCTAACATTCTAATAAAGGTAACCAAGACCATTAGCACATTCAAAATGTGCCGAAGCTATAACACTCACGTCCTAATGCATGGCAACTGTAATTCACTCCACATAAGCACATATATCATATAAGCAATTACGAATTTCATTTCCGGATAATGACAGTCCCAAGGCGTTACTAGAGTTCGGTTAGAAACAGCATTGATCAAGTGCCTTTCCAATAAGACTCCCAGAAACCCAAGGACCCAATCAACATCTAGAAACTACATTCCATACCCACATAGTCACATAAGCATGTTATCAATTAAACACATAGCATATGACACTACATCTAAGTCTCTATCAAGCGAGACAAACCCATTGTAATACTAATCACTTCCCACGTACCCAAAGTATTCGAACCTTGTAACGCCCTCAAAATAATACATAAAACCCATCACTTTAGACACGCATTGATATAAAAGAAAACCAACCATTTCTATTCACCAGAGTAGTTCTTACAACAGTTACATGTTAACAACAAAAGCAAATGCCCTATGGCTTACAGCTTTCCAAGTCAACACCTGGTTACACAAAAGAAGAGTACTAACTCTATACAAATAAGCCCTTGGCTTGATATACATGTAATACAAACAAAATAAACAAAAAAAAAAAGAGTCTTCAACTTTCATCATTATCCAAGCTATGTCCTTGGAGGGTGGCGTACTTCCTGTACCTGAAAATAATGTCCCAATAGGTGAGCCAACGCCCAGTAGAGATATGCTAAACACAGTATGAGCAATAACTAGACATTAGCAATTGATAAATGTTTAATTTTCATAAATCAATTCATAACCATTTCCATTTCATGACCACTATGTTCATGTTTCATTTCAGTTTCCATTTCTTATCATTTCACAATTACATCAACGGCTCAGAACCTAGCCAACCACTTATATGAGACAGTGACTCATATTAAACGTTTCCCATTTACAATAGATAAACATACTAGTTGTATCAACATCTCAACAGATAAGCATACAAGCTGTATCCACATTTCAACAGATAAGCATATTAGCTATATCAACACTTCTATAGATAAGCATATGAGCTGTATCAACACTTCCATAAATAAGCATATAAGCTATATCAACACGTTAACTGACAAGCATATGAGCTGTATTAGTGGAGTCCATCCCTATCTCTCCCAAACAACATCCGGTTAGAGGTCCATCCCCTATCTTCTCCTAAACCGTGGAGTTACATCCAATCCAACCCCTATCAAATACCATTTTTATCTAATTACTTTTCGTTCGTCTTAGTTTTGATTTATTTTATTCCTCCCCACAACACACATATATACACATAGGTCAACAAAGGTAGTATACACAATCAATCAATACATAACGTTAATGTATTCTGTCAACCGTCATACTCTATGACATATCCACTTGATTAGTTTTAGTTTGCCTAATCATCATGCATTGTCTACAACAATCAAAACTACCCTCCACCGGTAGCCCAAGCAATTATTTCTAAACAGATAATAAAAGCTCCAACAGATAAAATATCAATGTTTTCAAAAGTGAGCGATTAATAAATCCAACTCCACTATTCTACTATATAATGAGCCAATTTCATTATTCCCAACTCAATTCCATATAATCACAATTTTCCCAAATTAATTATACCAATTAATTTATACAACTAATTAGGGTTTTCTACCCCATTTCCCAATATTGACCCAGTGGTCTATATATCAACAACCAACAACAATTTTGTTATTTTGAAACCCAAGATACACATTTTAGAATCAAAATAGCAAAACCCCTTTTCAACATTTTCAAACCCTAACTTTCCAAAATTAACCATTTAACAAAATGCCCAAAAATAGGAGATTTACCAATAAATCCCAAATGTTAAACTTATGAACCAATTGGTCCCAATTTTTTTTAAATAAATCATTTAGTCCTTGGATATTTTGAGGGACCTTAATGCCCTCATTTAGATGTTATTAGATGCATGCTCTTTATGAGGGTGTGTCACGTGCCACACACAATATGTCATGTGACACACACAATGGGTGCCACACATTAATAAAGTACACCAAGGCTCTTTATGAGGGTGTGTCACCTGACACACAATATGTCACGTGACACAAACCATGGGTGCCACACATCAACAAAGTACACCATGGCTCCTTATGAGGGTGTGTCACACGACACACAATATGTCACGTGACACGCACAATGGGTGTCACACATCAACAAAGTACACTAAGGCTCTTTATGCTTTTTGCCTTGGAGTGTCACGTGACATACACAATATGTCACGTGACACACACAATCGGTGTCACACATCAACAAAGTACACCAAGGCTCTTTATGCTTTTTGTCTTGGAGTGTCACGTGACACACACAATATGTCACGTGACATACACCATGGGTGCCACACATCAACAAAGTACACCAAGGCTCTTTATAAAGGTGTAACGCCCTCAAAATAAACCCAAAAATAGGCATCCATGATACAAGAAAGAGATATCACATTTCATAAATCAGAGTATTCTTACAGAATGTATTACATGTTAACAACAAAAGTAAATACCCTACGGGCTTACAACTTTCCAAATCAACACTTGGTTACAAAAAGGAGAGTGCTAACTCTACACAAAATACGCCCTTAGCTTGATATGCATGTAATACAAAAAGTAATCAAAAAGGTCTCTCAACCACTAAACCTCCTAAGCTACGTCCTTGGAGGTGGCATGTCACCTGCACCTGAAAATGATGTCCCAAATAGGGTGAGCCAACGCCCAGTAGAGATATGCTAAACATAGTATGAGCAATAACTAAAACATTAGCACTTGATAAATGTTTAACTCTTATAAACCAACATACAGTACAATCCCATTTCATAATCCTTTACTTATCCAATTCTTAACTTATGAACACGGCTCAGAATCTGGCCAAACAACTTAGGTGAGACTACACCTCATGCCAACAATACTTTAAACTGCCATTTTACGAAAATTGAGTCCGCGGGATTCAGCACCCATGTGTAATTATTTTCTTATGGCCATTTTACAAAAATTTCATCCGCAGGACTCGGCACCCATGTATAGATATTTTCGAATTGCCATTTTATGAAAATTTCATCCGCAGGATTCGGCACCTATGTATAATTATTTTTGAATTGCCATTTTACGAAAATTTCATCCGCGGGATTTAGAACCCATATATTCAAATACTCATCATATACAATGACCAATTAATACACAAATTCGTTGTATTATTCCAACCTTATACTCAATGACATACTCAAATTGATTAGTTTTAATTCACCTAATCATCATGCAGTGTCTACAACAATCAAGACTATCCTCTACCGATAGCCCAAAGCAGTCATTTCTAAATAGATAATAAATGCACCAACAGATAAATTATCAATAATTCTCAAAGGTGAGTGATTATTCAATTCAACTCCACCATTCTTTCTCATAACTTCCCAATTTCACAATGAAAGTCATTAATTACACTAATGACCTACTAAAACCCAAATATGACATTTTCCCCCTTTCCTCAACATTGACCCAAAGGTCTAAATATTATCAACAACATTAATAATCTCCTTTTTAGACCCAAAACACAAATGTTTGAATCAAAAGAATAAAACCCCTCTTTCCAATATAACACATCTCAAACCCTAACTTCCCAAATCAAACCATTTATACAAAAATCTCAACATTTAGGTTAAAGCTCATAAAAATGAGTAGTTGTCCCTACCTGAAATTCGAAGACCAAATGGAGAAGTTGAAGAAAACTTGAAGTGCTCCAAACCAAGAAATTTTTGGATCAAAGTGAAGCTCACACCAAGCACAACCTTTTTTACAAAGGGACTAGGCTAGAAACATACTAGAACTAGATCAAACCTTAGAGAGAAGGTGAAATGTAGTGAGAGAAGCTCTCAAAATAGGTTTTGAAAAGTAAGAGAGAGAGTGAGAGTTGAAAAAGTGATTTAAAATCACTCAACTGCCATCTGATATATGACTAGTTCGCTCCAGCGGAGAATAGGACGCTCGAGCGTCAAGAACAAAAACTGGACCCGCTCAAGCATTAAGACACAACTGCAAAACACATCCGCTCGAGTGTAGATTACCCTCTCCCGGTATTTTTTACAGACATTGAGCACCCGCTCGAGGGCAAAAGGTCCGCTCAAGCGCGACCAGCTCGAGCGTAAAGAAATCCGCTCGAGCGTGAAAAACACATTTGCAGTATTTTTACAGATGGACAAACTACTGAAGGTGTGCAAACTCCGCTCGAGCGCAAGAAGACCCGCTCGAGCGGATCACTAAAAATTTGGGCGACAAGAGTTGGAACAAAAGCTCAACCAACCTGTTTGAAACACGCCTAAGACAATTCTAAACTCAAATACAAAGAGTTAAAGGACGAAAATGAAATACAGACAACAACAACTTTCAACGGAATCGAGTCCGGAATATAGTAAATAAGGAAGGGAAAATCGGGATCGCTAGAGAGGGTGTGTCACGTGACACACAATATGTCACGTGACACGCACAATGGGTGTCACACATCAACAAAGTACACTAAGGCTCTTTATACTTTTTGCCTTGGAGTGTCACGTGACACGCACAATGGGTGTCACACATCAACAAAGTACACTAATGCTCTTTATGCTTTTTTCCTTGGAGTGTCACGTGACACGCACAATGGGTGTCACACATCAACAAAGTACACTAAGGCTCTTTATGCTTTTTGCCTTGGAATAATGTATGTCACGTGACACACATAGCGAATGGTATAATTGACCACTCAATGCTACTAAACAAAGGAAATAGGATCAACTAGTAAGATATTTCCCCACTAATAGGACTAATCAGAACAATAGAAATAACCTTAGGACCAATCGGTAAAACTGTTTGTGAGATAGGATTTATTGATAAATATCCCATAAAAATATAAGTAATAAAATTATAAATTAAAAAAATGAAAAATATTAAATTATCTTAAATATTTCTCCTAATATTTTTTTACGAAAAATATAATAATATATTTTAAAATGTTATTAATTTTTAATTTTGGAATAGGAAACCAAATATTCAATATTCCCTTCATATGATTTTAATTCAAATAATTTGATTAATAGAAGAGCAAAAATTTTAAAGGAATGTCAAAATTTCAAGTCTCCCTTCAATAAATTTGATTTAATTCCACATAGATTTCTTAAGTATTTTTGAAAGAATTGTTTTCTTATAAATAGGTGTACGAGCACATAAATAATTTTCTCGTATAATCCTATTGATCAAGTTTGCATTCCTCCAAACATCATCGCTTTGCCACCTGAAAACACAAACGTAAGCTAGCCAGTGGGTATGTGTCGAAAACCTCTCCGGTACCTAAGTCAGCAAATAGGCAATAGACACAAAAGCTCTATGTATTCCAGAGTAAGAATTGTGATACCTGTACATAGGTGTTGTCATAAGCTTTTATAGATTCCGCATGGCTCAATCCTAGTAGGACTTCAATTCTCCTTATAAGAGTCCTCCTAGGAATCATACTTTCAAGGATAATACTTATCTTGATAACACCCTACTCACTACCAACCAAGTGAGATGGCTCGAACCTCCTTACCCCAGCTCGGTAGTAGCCCAACCGAGCTAGCATGGCCTTGCCCCACGCCAGACAACCAGGAATATTCGACTAAGATAACCGGCTCGCTACCCCAGTCTAACTTGGGTCAAACATAACCACCTCGGTCCAAGCCTTGGGTCGAATATCCGCCCAATCCACGACCGAGCTTTACTCCATTCTTTTTTTCGCCCACAGTGCGGCCCAATGACCAAGAGTGTATACCTAGCTCGATCCAACCAACAGGTGGTCTTAGCTCGGCCTAATTTTCACATAAATTGCCCTCTCAATTGCCCCTTAATTCCATCTGCAGTGCATGATTGGGATTATTCTTCTCAAGTCGTGCTAAGATCATTCAATCAACCGAACCAAAAGCAACCCAACCGCACTAAAATACTCCTATCAAAACTATAGACACGTCCACCTCTAAGTAGCTCAGTTTGCTAGAATCGTGCCTATCACACAGCCCGTTGTTTCGCGTATTTGACATCGTGTCCTTACTGGGACACGTGGCACACGTCCATTACTTCTTCGTATAGATACAACCGTCTCACATTTATCAAAAAACGTTCGAAAAAGTCCCACCGTTTTCGTGCCTATACAAAACCCACTTCTTGAACCAAGCACTCTTACTATTCATCTTCTCTCCTTTACATTTTTGAGTTCCACATTTGTGCCTCCTGTGCTCTAGTCCCAAACCAAGTAGACATATCATCCGCTTTACTCGCCCTATTGCTGGTTGGATTCCGCCTTCATGCTTTAAACCTATAAGTTGCTAATGCCTCTTTCTTCCTTTTGCTTGTGTTCCTCTTTATTAATTTCTATAATTCCAGCACTTAATCCCCATATATGTGCATTTATATACACTAGAGCGTTGAGTTTAAACCCAAAACCTCACGCTCAAGCCTAAAAACACACTAACTGGATTTTGAATCAGTTTAAAACGTGGTTTTTGACCCAAAATTGTGTTGTGACCGAACTAGGAACTTGTTTGCGACCTTTAGGCTTGTACTTGACCGAACTAGAAACCGTGGTATAAACCTTGAGTTGGCCCTGTTTCACGGCCGAACTGAAAACTGTCTTTAACCCAGATGTAGTCGAGCTAGGCTTATTTTACTTTTGCCTATTTACTTAGCCTGGTCCAGTTATCTGGGTATAACACTTTTTATTTCCACTTTGCAGACTTAACTAGGTTGGCCAGGCACACCCTTGCACTTTGCCCCTAGGCGATTTTGCTCAACCGAGCCATCCAAAGTCACAATAGCGCCAAGCTAAGCTGCTGTGTTCATTTTTAATATAACAATTTTTAAGTATAATGGGTAAATACCGATTCTTGGTGGACTCACCTAGAGCCATTGCAGAATTTCGAAGA
>NW_021033800.1:0-42413 GCF_004153795.1 Camellia sinensis
CGGAAATCCCAAACCTTTGCGTTCTAGGCAAGAGCCACTCGAACTCTAGTTTCCACGGTCTCAGTTGCTCTCCTAGGAACTCACTGCTAACACAGGCAGGTGGCTATACCAGACCACTGGAAGTCGTTCGGGCACGACAAACACCAAAGGAATTGCACCTTTAGAGGATTTAAGGTCTCTTAGACCCGGGAGTGCACAAGATAGTGCGAATGATACAAAAATACAATGTGCACAAGATAGTGCGATGCAGAGCGAATGCACAAAACAGTGCTAAACAGATGTACAAAATAGTGCGATGCTAAAGGTGTACAAACCAGTAGGAGCAGGGTGAATGCACGAAATAGTGGGATACAGGTAAGGTGCGCAAGATAGCGCGATACTATGCACTAACAAGTGCGGGTAAGGTGCGCAAGATAGCGCGATGCGATGTGCAAAGCACAAGACAGTGCGATGCGTGAAATAGCGCGAATGTAAACTGCACAAAACAGTGCGATGCGCAAAATAGCGCGAATGTAAGCTGCACAAAACAGTGCGATGCGCAAAACAGCGCGAATGATAAACAGCACAAAACAGTGCGATTGAGGTGCGCAAAATAGCGCGAGTGATAAACTGCACAGAACAGTGCGACGGAGGTGCGCAAAATAGCGCGAATGATAAACTGCACAAAATAGTGCAATTGAGGTGCGCAAAATAGCGCGAATGATTAGAAATGCACAAAATAATGTGATATGCTAAACAGCGCGAGTGATTAGAAATGCACAAGACAGTGCGATACGCTAAACAGCGCGAGTGATTTGAAATGCACAAGACAGTGCGATACGCTAGACAGCGCGAGTGATTTGAAATGCACAAAACAGTGCGAATGAGATACAACCACAAGATGCACAAGACAGTGCAAGTGAGATACAAAGTGCAAGTGCACAACACAGTGCGAGTGAGATAAAATGCACAAGAAAGTGCGATAAAATGCATTTTCTATGCAAGTATGGGGGCATTTTCCATGCAAAAGATACGAGCATTTTCTATGCAAGTATGGAAGCACATTCTATGCAATATTGAAAGCAAGTATATTCTATGCATGAAACAAGCAAAGCATATTCTATGCGGAATCGAAAGCAAGCATATTCTATGCATGAATCATAACGATGCACGGCACGCATGCAACAACAGTGTATATGAAAGTTCACATTCTACACAATAGAAGAGCATCAAATATGTACTCTGGTGCCTCTGATTTACCTCTTAGAAGACTTTGCAACACACTCAGCTCAAAAAGGGCACACCCTGTTCATATTGGCGAGAGATAACATCTGCTGCTGCTTTAATTGCCATTCTGACTTGAAGCATGCTTAAGCTTGGAGTAGAGGCACACTCATTCTTCGGAGCACTGACAAGGCCTGAAGAGGTACATATGGAATGCAATCTCAGAATTTTCTGAAGGTGAAACACACTCAGATGCTCAAAATTTTTCCTCTTTTCTTTTGCTTTGCAGTCCGGAACTTATATAGCTTCAGATAGGTCCTTGTTTTACCGTTCACACTTATCGGGGGTGGACCCTGCAGTTTTATGAAAGAATAAATCCTGTTTTGCACAATTGTAGAGAATGGCACAGCACTCTGAGCACAAGATGATTTTTTTGAAATTGAGAAATGTGTTCTTAACTGGGTATTGAGCCTACGACTGAACACAGTGAAAAAGACTCAACAACGGAAAAAAAAAGGTAAACAACCTGAACACAATGAGACACGCTCGGAAAGACTCAAGGCAAGAATCAAGACAAACAAAACAAAAGACACGACACACAGACATGTTACAAAGACGAGAGACCTCTTAGTACGCGAGGAGCCAGTTTCTTCGGGTATTGTTTTCCACCATTTCTCATTTGTGATTCTCACATCACTCGGCCCTCAGCTCTGTTTTTGCTGAAAAAGCCCTTTTCCTCACTGTTTCTCTCAGCGCACATCTCTCTATTCTTTAATCTCTCATTTTTTATCCCTCCCCTGGGTGGTTGATGGATGAACAGGAAGTTGCGGGCTCACGCCCAACATAATCAGCTCGCGGCTATTTCCCCCGGTGACATCTGTTGATGCGCCGGATGAGGGAATGGAGTGTCTTGATCCATTCCAATTCGTGCTTCACACTCAGCTTGATACCTCGCTGCTTAGAGGATGAGAGAGCTTTCAGCCCTTTGTTGTTAACTTCAGTTATGCCCTTTTCTGGCAGGTAGAGTGTCCTTTCTGGCAAGTAGAGTGCCCTTTTCTGGCAGGTTGAGTGTCCTTTCTGGCAAGCAGAGTGCCCTTTTCTGGCAAGTATGTTGACAACGGGGAAAAGACAAAACACCTGACTTAACTTTGCCCTTAGTTCATTATTTTCACCATTTTTTGTTTTTGACGTTCTGTTAAAACAATTTTGACCAACATGAGAGTTAGATTAACATGCTTGTTCAATTTTCTGATTCAAAATCATGCAAGTTAGGTTATGAGCACTGAAAAATTTCCTTTTTTTGGTCCAAGAAAAAGGTCCAGTTTTGGAAAAATGGAATAGTTTTCGAGAGAAGATCAGTCAACCTTAGTAAAAATTCTTAAAAACTGTTTTTTCAAACGACCACTGCTCAACAAGCATAGAACCTACTCTCGAGATGCACAACCTCAGATTCTAAGGAAAATTGCCCCTTGCTTGAGGGGAGCTGCATGGCAACGGACAGTCGCCCCTTGTTTGAACGGCAACAGAAAGTTGCCCCTTGTTTGTACGGCACCACAGCGCATTGAATGGCAACGGAAAGTTGCCCCTTGTCTGAATGGCACCACAGCGCATCGAATGGCAACGGAAAGTTGCCCTTTGTCTGAATGGCCCCGCAGCGCATTGTAGTCATCCCTCAGAGTGACGAACACAACAAATTCTCGATGGACCACTAGCAACACGCGAAGATGATCAAAACCATTACATGGGCACAATCTAGAGTATGTTCGAGTAGTGTTATGGATTCGCGGGCCGGACCACGTCAAGAAGGTAGAAGATAGCCTTTACCTCCTGCTATTATATCCCCCTAATGAGCTGATGCGCGAAATCCAAGCCTTAACGGAATAGTTCTGTGTTTCTATGGGTTAAGGTACACCCTCGGGTCAGAAATAAATATCAACCTCTCATTGCTATTTGCGCTTAGCACGACAGTATTATCGAGCCAAGGCCCCCGCGTTATGGCATGTGCGTGAAGTCACCAATTCAATCGATGTGCGGTAAGAAGAAAAAGTCGTCTTTGGACTAGCTTTGTTCAGATCTCTGAAAATCCACACACATCTAATATTGCCATCTTTCTTCGGCACCAGAACGATTCCTGTTGTCTTTTCACCTTCTCAGAGTCTGTCGGTGAGTTCACTCTCTAGTATTCTATCTTTCACTCTCAACATATATTCTATCGTGGCTCATTATCTGCTTGGGTGACGCTTTCTTTCTCTTCCAAGCTAACAAATAGTCTCAATATCCAGGCTTTCATTTTTCTCTCTTACACTTTCAGCTTTTTTTTTTCGTGTCCTAATGCCAGTGTTTCTTCTGGCTTTGTTTTCTCTTTTGTTGGTGTCTACTATAGTTGCTTGACTGCTAGATACTTCGATTGCCTTGGGTCCGCCTCTTGTACAATCTCAGGATCGATTCCACGGTATGTCCTTCTCTTAGACCGGTTTAACAGCCTAAGATCCCCTCAAAGCGGAGTTCAATAGAGAATGTCAGCTTTAATTTAGAAGTCCCGAACTCAAATAAGGGCTGCTTGAGTCAGCTCTCGATCCGGCGCCTGAATCCAAGCACTAGTGGCTCCGTTAGATGAACTAACCGCGTGGACCCGATCTGAATCGACTAAATACGTGCAGGATGGACGTTCCTCCATAACCCAGTGGAACGGCTCACAATTTAATCTCGCGCCATAGATGTTCAGTCATAGCAATGAGGATGACGTGTTTACAAACCTCTTCCTCCTCAATCATATCAATCCAAAATCAGTTTTTCTTCAGCAATACTTTCTTCTCTTCCCCGTTCTTGTGGACATATGGGGCAATATCTCTACACGATATGGCCCCCTTCGCATCGTCTTTTGTTGTCTAAACTCAAGAAAAATTCATCTGCGCGAAAAGTTCATATATTTTCATATTTGTTCAGATTAAACACACATGTGGTATGTAAGCACATCGACACAAGTACGACAAACCCTGCAAGTGGTTTATTTTCTCAGCCCACCCATAGAGCATGCTTTCATAGGGCTTTCTGCACTGTTCTATCCTGCTTCGGGTTACAAATAGAATTTCCATATAGAGGAAAACAGCGTGAGTATAACAATTGACATGTACGCTAGGACATTTAATCTCTTCGCCCCTAAGTCTCGAGGGGGCTATGCCTCGGTTATTCAAATCCCTAGCCCACAGAATACGCAGTCACCCATCAACATTATCGCTTGAACCTTTGAACTTTCTGAGTCCGAGTTCGAGGTTGAAAGCAACCGGAGGGACTATCAATTCAAGACCCTCAAGAGGACCATGATGACGCAGACGCATTCCTAGCCACAGACTCTATGGAATCCTACATCAAAATGCGTCTAATCGAGCGCGATATTCCACATGACTCAGAGCACCAGTGACTTCTAGATCCCGAGAGGAAGCCAGCTTCGATCCAACGCCTCCGCACAAAAACATTGTATGGAGAAAGTATCTTTATACAGAAAGCGGACAGTTCGCTCAGATTTGCATGCTAGAAGAGACAAAACACTGTTAGAGGAAGGTTCAACCAGCCTGGTTATTATCCTTGTGACTCACGCCGAAGAGATCCTTCGAATCAATAAACTGGTCAAGGCACATATTTACACCAAGCATGATCTAATAATCCTGTAAAGCGTCTTTAGGCACAGGTTCCTCTCTTTCTCACTCCTAAGTGGTGAATTCCAGATTATATGGCAGAAAGAAACTTCAGAGGCATATGTCTCCTTCCTCCTTGTTCTTTCACACAGCTCTCAGCGTTTATAAGAATACAGTTGTGAAACAAAACTTAGGTCAATGCTCCACATTGACTCTTTCTAGAGTAGCCTCGAGCATCGAGCCAGTTCAATTCTGTTCGCTTTGTTTTTAACTTTCTTGTAGCTATAAAGTTAAGAGAGAAAGAACTAACAAGCCCTGGAGCACGAAATATTGCCATCCCGTTGCTTCTTCACGAAGAGTTCAGTATATCGTAATCCTGCGCACAAGGTCGTCGACAGAGAGGAAAACGCAAGAAGAAATGGGAACGTGAAAAAATCTTTATTAATCCCCTTCCCAAGCTCGTAATCCATAGTCCTCATCATCAGTGAGTTCTTGTCCTGTCGGATAAAGTCGATGCACAAGACTCAGCTCCAGAGAGATTATCAAAGCAGACAATCGAGATCTAAACATCCAAAACAATGGTGATGCCGAGGGTTACACCGTCCCCGGATCACCCGCTCCATTGTATACGCACAGGACAGACACTCTGTATTAGGACGAAGGCCCGACCCTTTACTTTACTGACTCAGACAATGAACAGAACACACTATCGAAGCGAAATCTGACTCAATACTCCTTTTCCTTCATAACCGTTCCAGCAAACTACATAAACTAGCATCTTCTTTGTGGGCGTTTCGCTAAGATGCGCACTAACCACAAGGCATGAGTTATGTGCAGCAACATGCAGTTGCCGACCACAAACGCCACACAGTATACGCCAGGTAAACTTCCGCCCGGCTACTTCCTGCCTAATCCTGCGTAAATTCGCCGCGCACGGCAGGTGGTCGAACCCCGTTGCGTATCACTAGATCTTGCATTATTCTCTTCAGAGAAAATATCCACCAAGACTTGGCCGGTCGGTAAAACTTGCCATAATGGCTCACGCGTACGCACATCAGGCAGAGAGGATAGTAAGGCTGATGACCTCTTCCATTAAGCCAATCCGAAGAGTCTCTTCGTCACAGCTGATGGTAAGACGCGACACGCACGAAAGAAGTGTAGAGAGTCCAGGTCCTCTTCGTCCATGCTACACATCTCCAGTGAGCGTTATGATTGATGGTGGCAGTCACGATGTAACTCCTTTGCGGATTCTGGGTGAACTCATCAATGTCTCTCACGACATGAAGAACTATAGACAGGTAACTTTTCACCCGATGGGAGAGAGGGTAGTCTCGTTAGGCTATCGTGAGGTGAGTTTGAGATTGGCACACACAGCACATGTCGACTGAGTGAACTGTATGGAGAGCGTACTGCACGACGAAGGATGCGACCACTGCTAGAGGCGACATGAGAGAGACACCATGCGAAGTCACAAAGTGGCTGGATCACATGGGCGGACGAGAAGTACTGTGAAATTCAATATTCCTGTAGGATAGTTCTGGAACGACTTTGTCCAAGCGCATGCAGCCACTCCACGAAAAAGGCTTAGGTGCTAAGTGTACTGCCCATATCACCTTGGCTCCTCTGATCTTTTCCAGTCATCTGCGTGTGTTTAAGGTTATGTGGTACATAGGAGAAACTGTTCTGGTATGAACCGCGGATCACCTGGGCGTAGGCACAAAAATTGGACGGTCCTCACAGCTGTACTAGCGCTCCAATCTGGAGCTAACATGTCTCGTCCAGGCTTGAGTGGGGAAGATGTTATCGGGGCAATCGAGCCAGATTCGTTGTTACAGCAACAGCGGAGCACTCTGCTGGTTCCTATGACTCTATGAGTGCCCCTTACATCTGAGGTGCATTTCAAATGGCGCTGCACTAACAGCCACTCTATCAATGTCAGTTTTAGCTAAATTTAGCTAATATTAATAGAGGCTATGTGATACGGTGTTGCCACCGATGCATCCTTCTGGGCTCTATAACATCACATCAATTGCCTCCCGGGCGAAACAGTTTGTTCGAGAGGAGTTTAGGGGGCGATCAGAAAAGGTTTGGAGCGCTTTGCTCTACAATAAGAGTCGTGAAACCCGAATCGCTTTAGTTCTGTTCGCGACGAGGTAGATCGTATTCTCAGAACACTTAGAGAACACTTGCGTGCAGTCGCATTCGCCCGAGCTCAATGAGCGAGACATAGTTGCCACCAAGTAGGCGCGTGGTCTCCCTGGCTGTAGCTATGTGAGAGAGCGAAACGCTAGCATACCATTATGCAGTCCACTTAACAATTATTGAGTGCTGAATGTACCCACTGGAATATCTTTCTTGTTCCAAGGTCACTATGATCCTCCAGCACAGCAATGCCTTTGAAGTGCTTCTACCTCTAAAATCACTTACTTATTCCCTCACCTCAATACTTCGAATGTGTCTCTGACCTCTTTCTCCTCCCACCTAGATGCCTCGAGGTTTGAGATATTCCACATGGGTTCACTCGTCGATCGGGTTTGAAAATTGATGCAGGTCAGGTGACCTGGGTGGCTCAACTTTTCTGTCATTGGGGTCAGACCTCCTCTAACACATCACGAGGATATCTACTCTGTTAGGAAGCCTTCACCCAATCCTCATATCATGTGCGGCGCAAGAAAGCATGATTCAATCGGTCCAGATGCAGTGCGCTCCACGCACTAACACTTACACATTCTGGCATACACACCAAGATTCTCTGACAGTCATCTATGTCGTACGTGTTTGTTGAACTGAACAGACGCGAGTATCTAAGATTCGCCTCAGGGTCGACAGAATACAGTGTTCCCGACTTAGCGGGAGCGCGTTGAGATAGCAGATCTAGAACCTTTGGAACTTGGTCCAAACTGATTTGATTCAGCATTCTGGAACTCATTTCCTTGCTGAAACCGCTCCCAGGGCACAGCCCTAGGTCTGATTCTATATACTTATGGACCAGGTAACTAACAATACGGATCGGGCCAGTCTTCTGGTTGGAGCCCCTCACAATCGTTCGTTCCTCACTTTACATGTCGCGCTCTTATCCAGTAGTTTACCTTTTCTTCTCGGCCGCGTCAACGAATATGAGAAACATGGTTGCTCTGAACTGAATCTCTGACCCGCCATCCTCTGCAAAGAGAAAAAACAGGCAGACATCTCAACCCAATGCTGGTACTCAGCCACAGATGTGACTTATCTAATTCCAATCAGTCACATACTGTATTTCGCACGACTCAGTTCCCCACTAATCATATTCCATCAATAATACACTGGCGTTCATCACTTCACGAACCAAATTCGCGCGAGAATATATTCTGATACCGTTTGTCTCGAGACGATATTACAACGTGAATCAGACAAAATGCTATGGAGCACTGCGTTGCCTCTTGAAGCCAGGCCTGAAACCTCCACTGAAACAATAGAAACAGTAGGATCGCTGCAAATTGTCCTTATATCCTCCCCAGGTCGAGCGAGCTAGATGCCCTAGCTAATGACTCCCCTGCAAGTACGTTCGCGAGTCTATACATAACCTAACTGAACATATGCCAACACCTATCTATGCCTACACAGAGAACACCCGTCGACCACACCCTCTGACTACAGCAACATTACGAACTAGATATTTGAGAGGCATGCGCACTTGAGAACTACCCTCTCCACAAACATAGCATAGTTTCGGGGGGGTTCTGTCACCTGCTCCCCTACTTTTTGTCTAGGAAAATCGCAGATGGAGCTAAAACACCCTGCAAATAGGTACCCCCTCTAGCAGCGCACACAATGTAGTTATACTATCTCGCACCAAGGCTGACTCCCATATGCCACATTAAGAACACTATCACACACTAACATGTCCAAAACAAAACAAGCCATACATGAGTTACGATGTCGAGAGTGTTCGTTGAGCTTAAGCAGTCGACCAGGCGCGTGATGATTCCGCACCAAAAACTGAGCGCAAACAGGTTTCGCTCGCGCTACATCACGCCCAGGAGGAAATGGAGCTGGCACTCACCCACAGTATCCGTTCATCAAAGTCTGTGAGAGGGTAACGAGCTATAGAGTCAGGACTCCTCAAATTGTCACGGGTTCTAAGGCGTGACTTAATTACATCAAGTAACAAAGGATCCATACATATCCAGGAGCAAGAAACTTCGTCTTTAGTGAGGATAAATATAGTATGTAGTTTGTTTTAGAAAGATGCTCCAAACAGGAGCTAGACTTTGCCCAGAGGAGGGCTTAGGGTTAATGGTGGTCGCCAGCGCGAGAGGATTGTAGTGAACGTTGGGTTTTTCGGGAGGTGGCTATCACCGATTGGTCAATGAGATCTTGAATCTCATCATGCCAATTGAAGCACTGATCAGTATCAATGACCATTGCTATTGGTGAAAGCACAGTATTGGCCGGGTTGATGTTTCGGAAGGTGAAAGGAGATTGTGAGTTTAAGGGTAAAATATGTAAGGAGAAACCTAACTCGTTGCCCTAAGCGTTGTGCGTAAGTGTCCGTACGCGATCCTACCAATCCTAGTTTTGCCGATTCAACGCGATCCGGGAACTTCGCGGTTAAGCGGATTTGGAGGAGGAGAGGTACACCATTCGGTGTAGACACACACCTCAGCATGCGTCAACGCGACCTTACATAGAGACTCAATCCTCATAGCTAACCATTTTGGATTATCTTATTTTTTGAAGAGAACCTCTTGCGTTTCCTTTATGAAGTCCGTGTGTATTTAGCCTCTAAGGATAACCTGATGTGAGCGCACAGCATACAAGTATAGACTGGATCGCCTGAATTGAAACAAACCTACGTTTATGTTTGTTTATTTGAAAATGTTTGATGGTACACCTGCCTTCTAATCGGAAGTAGGGCTAAGCATTGACTATTTATCTCGTGCCACCCCACGAGCTTCGACACCCGCTTGACATGGAGATAAGCACATGATATTCCTCTGCACTATCTACTAAGTTGGGCTTTCTAGTAAAGAGAAAATATGCTGACGACAGTCAAGATCCAACAATTGTTCCCAACATCCCAAATAACCCCCTAACAAACCTCTACACACCAGGACACTTTCCAGGCAAGATATATGAGCGATATCAGCAAGAAACATGAGGTCGGCGCGTATGAGCAGTCTAATATAAGGCTTATCTGGCATGTTACACACTACTCCAACATCCGCAAACAACTCGATACCAAAGCATAGGAAGCCATCTTACCAGACGCTCACCTTATACACAAGTCCCAAGGATGATCACGAACCAACTCTTAAGGCTCGCGAGTCTATATATGACACATTAATAACCACTACGAAGCATAGAAAAGGCCACTCACAATTCTAATAGGATGCCCGAACACCTACTAGAAGTTGTCACCACAGCCTACTCTACACCCATGGCACAAAATATTGGCAACTAAGCATCTGACGAGACTTGCAAACCGACTCCGTTTGGGC
Source organism: Camellia sinensis (assembly GCF_004153795.1). Lineage (NCBI taxonomy): Eukaryota > Viridiplantae > Streptophyta > Magnoliopsida > Ericales > Theaceae > Camellia > Camellia sinensis. Next base: position 10,319 of record NW_021033800.1, read on the forward strand.
TGTTTGCGGGTACACATGCCTAACTACCACATCCCAGCATACCTTGAAATGAATCGTATACTACGACTAACATCTTCGTTCATAAACATAGTCAACATTGCGAAAAGAGATAAATACAATTGCAGGAGATGATCCTTAAAGAGTACGATAAAGTACTGAATATGTCATCATGACACTGCAGATGCTATGAGACCTACAAATAGACACAACACAGGAACTCAAGTTCATACATTAGCTATCGCATTATTTTTCGCATACACTTTGTAGCGATAACAATACAATCTCCACTTCTAAGTTAATCGTAACACCAGTACATAGAGCGGCAACCACATAACATATACACGCACATTCATATGGAGAAGAAACATCGAGGGATATTGGATTAGTACCACTGAACATCGTCCCATCGAACACCCACACACACATTTCACTCTTACAGCGTCTGCTGCACACTACTCCAGGCACTCAGAGGTCCGACTGGAAATTTATGAGAGCCTAATCTCACGAGTCATAAATATTCAGCATCACAGATCAACATCTTATTATTGGCTCTCTGACTTACAGGTCGCCACTACTTTCGACAATACAAGTAAGAGATCATGACCTCCGTCTGGAGCTACTAATGTAAGTAAGATATTCTAAAATGTGCATAATACAAATTGAAATGACCTCGGAGCCATTGTATTCGCTAAAAGCGTATATAACTTTTCCTGCGTCTTAATCCGAGAGTTGCCAAGTCCTAGAGGACAATGGCTCTCTAAGAATATCTGCTCCTCAAAAGATGTAATTCGACATGATTTCTATGCTCGGCCTGAATAGGGGTTCGCCCTGTTGATCGTCAAGGAAAACAAATCCATATCGATCGTGTACGTCTAGAGAGATACCCATTGTCATAGGATATCTGAAATACCACAAATAGCCCGGTCATACTCTGATTAGGCAAATTGGCTCCATTGGGATCCCGATCGAATGCGTGTGCCAACTGGTCTCTAGGAAGTGCGCCTGTCGAATTTTTGTATATTTGGCCTGCAAGCATGCGAGGAGCAACAAAAGGGGCACTAGGTGCACTAAGTATTTTCACATATGTATGCACGACTACTTCTTCCGCAGGAGTGTAAAGTCCATCGGTACTGTCGGTTAGCCATCCTCAATTATGTGCCACCAGGCCATTAGAATATCATCACCACACTCATGATGCATGCATAGCTAGACCGACATCCGTAATGGAGAGCAGATTCGTACTCCAATATTGAGACTATTGAATTGCACCCTTCACTGCGGCAATGAATGCAGGGCTCAAGACCAAGCTCGAAACTCTATAACTCATACACAGCGCATCATCCCAGGAGTTGTGCGGATAAACCTGAGTGCCTTGGAGAGAAGAGACCCGTCGTGTCCAGGTTATTCGGAATTTGTAGCGGAAGACGATCCCTCGTTCGGTATACCCTGCTCTCTCGTTGTAATTTTCCTAGAACATGCCATAAATGTGACTCCATCCCACAACGATAGTGCATAGTACTGAATGAGAAATCATTCAGACACTGCAACAAACTAATATGCAACTCTGAGTTACAGTGAGCACAAAGCTTCATAGTGAAATGAGTCAGAATTAGACAGCGCACATTACTTGGCTGGTTTTGTCGGCGTTAGAGCGTAATTAAACGAGGGCATACTACGATGCGACTAACATACGAGTCTACCTACTGCATACACATGCACTTTCATAACTACTAAATATAAATGGCCCACTAGCATCACAAACAACCATGGCACGGCCCTTTGAGCGACCGGACTAATAGGCCAACATGGAGCGGTTAGGGCGCCGCTCAAAAGCACTCACCACACTCTGACATCAAGGATAAGATCTCGCACAAGAGATGGAAAAGTAGAGCTCTGTGGAGCTGAACGAAGCCACTTCAGATACATCTTCGCCCGTCATGTCAGTAGGACAATGCACGTAAAGATACGACTTGGAGCTAGCTAGACTGCGCATAAGGCATAAAATAGCCTGACTCGAATACAAAGCGTCACCCATCTAAGGGCAAAGGAGACAAGCGTAAAAATATAGGCAATACAAGGAGCTGTCAAGTGTGTTCCGAGCTTATATGAAGATCGATGAAACGAAAACTGATAAACGGTAGGACCTGAGAGACGAGTAGAATAGCATGGCACACCAATTCTGATGCGACGAATCTGGCCACCAGAACTACACAACATACTTAGGCCAATTATGCGCATCGCGCTCAAACTGATGACATGATGAGTGAAACACAAAGCACAGCATTTATTGATCATGAAGCGAGTGAGACTATTGCACACCTTCTAAAGCAGTCCTCAACATACAGTCACTATCTTTCTCCTAGGTGATCTTGCAATAAAACATGAGCCTCTCCAAAAATGAATTGCAATACGGTGACCTAATTCTATAGTGCGAGAGTACCAAAGTGGCCTTCCTTAGAGGGAGTGAGAGAGTAACAGACACTAACAGGCTGGAGAGTAATGGTGAAAAACTACTTGCAAAAAGAAAATACAGCAAACACGGAGACACAAATAGCACTCACGAAAGAATACAAGATCCTGTCCAAACACAAGAGACACTTTCTAAGCCATCGGCTAAGACAAAACAACAACACGCAGTTGGGCACTAATTCACATGAATCTTAGACACATGAAGCACTATAACTGCAATAATAATCTCGACTATACACCTCAACGCACATAAAACTGAATCAACTGCAAGAAAAGGCCTAAAATGGCGATAGAAAGACTATCGACACGAGTGACGCTAGCTGTATCGATTTACTCTACTTAAACACTGAGCGAGAGAGCCTTGAACAATATGTGGAATTAGGTACTCACTACTCAACACAAGAAGGTCTAACAGTATTATGATGAAAGGATTCAAAACAGCACGTGCACTAAGAATAGGGAACTCACAAACAGCTACCTATTGCAAATAGATATTGGGCGCGAGATAAGAGAGATTATAGAGCAAGCCCAATGGCACTCAAGAATTCTACGGGTACCGAGGCCTCAAAACAGCTAGGAGAGAGCCCTTCAACAATGTTCAAACTGAGACGGGCCAATAACAAAAAAGAGCAGTTTGACATGTTTTATCGATAAACACAGAAAGTGCCTGCCACACAACTCACAAACACGAGGCCATAAAATATCGGTGAGCAACCTGTCTAGTTTTGGAACAGCTTAACTCCAAAAATATGAGGCCTAAAGTAGAGTTAATAGTCAGACAAGTGATTAAGTCTGTTGGCACCTACAACACAAAAGAAGTCATGCACCCTTCAACAATCGATGTCAAATAAGGAGGCATCGATAACCAATCTATTTTACAGTTTATGGAAATCAAGATCCAACAGAGAACACGAATCACACAACACTCACTAAGCACCAAAAAACTACTATGCCAACAAAATAAGTCTCACCTAAAAAGACGACCATATAAACACAGCGAAGCAGAGAGATAGGATAGAGAAGGAGCCCTCCAAATAGAGAAAAACCTTAATGCAGAATCAACACATCAAAACGTATGACACATATTTCAACAGCGGTATATGTAGGGATTTAGTCGCGAGAGAGGTATGTCATAGAAACTAATGCCTTATACTAATCCAAAGCAAAAAAAACTAGACAATAGGAGATTAGAAAGGGTTGCGACATCACTTTGCGTAGGAACAGCAAATCCTCTCTAACTCAAATAGTCTAGAAGCCCCAACATTTGGCGAATAACATCACGCTTCTGTGAGAAAGAGAATAGCGCAGCACATAGTTGGAGTAAACATGGCAAGGTATGAGGCTGTGGTGAGCTAGTGTCGAAGCCATGTGCGAATAGTATGAATCAGGAGATGTTATACAAAAAGGCAAAGGTTATACAGTTTATAGTTGGATGGAGATATGAAAAATAAGTAAAAGGCACAGATCGAAGATATTGAGTAGTCGATGCGGCAAGAGGCTCTAACTCTACAACTCCAAAAACAGTTAGTGCTCCAGCCACAAAAACGGATGGCGCGAACTGCTGAGCGGGCCCTTCTTGATTTATTATATGACACCGGCCAACATGAAATATCGGAAGGAGGGAATTGGGGAAAAGAAAAGGCCTGCAACAATGAATTAACGAGTTCCCCCCACTTTCGTGCGACATATACACTGTACCACCCTCTCTGAGGTATACTCAGGAAACACAGTGTGGCGGAGGGTAAAATAGAGGTCACAGTCTGGAAAAACAGGGAGGTGGGTTGCGAGTTGGCTCTAGCCATAGGTTTTTGGTGTGAAACGGTAGTAATACATCCACAAGGAGAGTCTCACAGGATCCGGCAAATCTATTTTGAAAATCGATTTTAAAATCAATAATGCCAAAATTAGACTGCTTTGCCAGATACAGAGTCACCACCTAATATTAATTTTTTTTGGAAAATTTAGGAACACCGAGCGAGATGACCACCTCTCGCCAACCAGGCCCGCGAGCGGTGTCCGTTATCACCAAAGTTGCCTCGGCTCCAGGAACTTAAGGTACGAGAGGCCACAGGAGGGTCTCAATAGAAGCAATTGGAGCCCAAATTCTCACTCACTAGTCGCTCCGCACCGATCAAAAGAATCGGCCTTACTAAATCAATTGATATGATCTTTTATAAACTATTACTGTTCCATTATTGTGTGTGTCTCCTCCATGTTGCTATACAATCTACAAGCATATGCTCTGAAGTGCATTACGCCCACACAGACAAAAAAAAAATGAGGTAAGAACATAGAGAGAGCAGAAAGAAGAAGACCTTATTTAGAGGGGTGTAAAAGAGAGTACACATTCACATCATATTTCACTTAGTTTTGTTTCGCAGAGAAAGGGTTTGAATTTCCACCCCACCAAATATTGGTGGCCTCACCAGGTGTGTACAAACACAAATATGGGGTTTAGGGTTCAGAAAGTGGCCCTGGGTGGTCAACAATTGGCTTTCAAGGAGGAAAACGGGCGTCGGAGAGCGACTGAGAAATAAACTGATTTTTTGGAACAATTGGCTGGCCTCCCACTCCACTACAGCTTCCTAACTATGAAAATAAGTCTCCAACCAAAAAATGAACCAAAACGAATGCAAAACGGAGGTTCGGGGACCGAAACAGTGCGGCCCCGGGGCCCCGAAAATGGGCTATAAGCACCGAGGTGCGTTTGACCATGAAGTTGTCTCTCCGGACCCCAGTGTCCCTCAAAAGGAGTAAATAGGTGTCTCAAGTGGGCCCTTAAAAAAGAGATCTGAGAGCACAAACGAGTCAGGTTTGGTAGACGCACGGCAAACATAGTAGGTCCGAACTATAAAGCACGGGTTTCTTAGTCCCACTGACGCGCTCCAGAGAAAAACAAAAGAATACCGGGCCGTGAACACACTCCAACCACGTCAAGATAATGTGCCTGTAACACATCTGGAATACTGTAGTCCCATATGCGCTTCACTACGAGCGAGAGAGTGCAACTCTTACATCCACAACGAGCAACACTCTTCTTCACCACACTGCCTTCGAAGAAAGCATTTAATGAGAAAACGGTAGAACAACACTAGATGACTCATGGTTGTCGCAATACCGTATAGCTAAGCGCAAATACCATAGGAGGCCAAAACGTTAATAGAGATCCCAGAGGACCAAAATCTACACTGCAAGTAATGGCTAGCCACACGACATGCACTGCTAGAACACCGCATTCACACCTCCTCTAAACCATATCAACCAAACGCAGCATGAGAGCAGAGAACGAAGCCATTGCACTTATGAGAGACGAATATCGAATGCTGGACGAGGAACATCCCCTTACGAATTTCTCACACTGGACACATCACTCTTCTTTCGACGAACTCTCTAGAGCAGCTATGGACAGATACACGAGCGATATTCCACCGTTTCATACTTCACTATTTCATCTTCCTCGTGACAGGTACACGTAAGAGAAGTGAGTCTCGCTAGAAATCATACTCTGCACAGTGGCCATTAACGGATGCTTTACGAGTTCAATCGCGAATGGGCGGATTTAAAACACGCTCTAATTTCTTTACCCGAATTTTAGAATGCCCGGTTGTAATATATTGTCTATTACGGTATCTCTGTCAGCCAGTGTTGTGTGCACTACGAGTGGCGATCGTGGAGACCCCTCGGTCGCTATAATACCACAACCTACCATTCTGAGCAGATGCTAATGGTTTTATTGTGCCATACACATGTCAAATTTGTCACACTCCTGAACTGCTATAATTGAGTTAAACATGTCCCTGGAAACACCTTGGAGAGTCCCGAAAGATCCAACTTCACTGAAAAAACGCCCACACTTAAATATTACAGAGTGCTTAATGCCCATTTTCGGGGGCCAGAGGACGAGCGTCACGGTTTCGGGTACCGGCACCACCGGAGACACACATCTCGGCATCTTGCACAACTTCGTTATTAACTATCTATGTGTTCGAACGCCCTCGTGAAGGTATGGGTCTGAAGGAATATAGAGCTAAGCTAAGCTAAATCTTAAAATAATTTTACAAATCTTCTAAATTACTTAATATCTAGTTAAATTTAATTTTAGAGTGATGAGTTACACACCTATCTAATTGCTAATTACTATCATTATAGGTCTTAATTGAAAGAGATTACAACATCACAATTTGAGCAAATAATCTAAGTAATCAACTATTCAGCCCTGGAAGTGATGGATACGCATGCGCATCTTGGTTTTCGCCCCGAAAAGACCTCTGTTTGGCTCTCAAGAGTCTCCGTTGCAAGGAGAGTTGGGAGGAGCCAGCAAATGACTTCTCACAAAAGAACTCTATGTTTCTGCTCAACATCTCTTCACCTCTCCAATCACGTCTCTTCGCCGTAGCCACCGTTTTTCTACCACTCGAGCCTTGATTAATGACCGGCGCCATTGTTGACCACGCACCAGGGGACTGACTTTGTCTTGGAGAGGCCCTATATTCCGCCACTTGAGAGTCTCAATAAGGTGTGTGCATCGTATACCAACTCACAAATCGAACCTGAAGCGCACTGCCGGCCACCAGATATGTGGGCGGTACTGACCCGAGCCATATGAGAAATTCAGTTGCGCTAGACCTCTATCCATTGCTTACAACCCCATCAAAGTCATAAACAAATTGAGTCTTTTCTTCTCTCCCTGTGTACAGCCCAACTATATGGTGTTTTTTTGGGTCAACGAATGCATCGACTAACGACCTTGTTGTTGCGTTCTGTCCTTACTACATCCTAGTGGAAAGCCACCAAAATATTGCACGACACAGGAACGAGGGAGACATTATTCTGAGCTCTCTCCACATAAACGAACCAATCTATGGCAGATCCCGTGCATTGTATGATCCGGGGCTTGTGAACCGTAGGCCAATGTGTCGGAAGTTTCTGCGAGATACACATGGACAACAACACATGACACTCAACCGTCGCGAAAACCATTGCAGCTCTGGCTCATTCGAACCGTCTCCATCTGACCAATGGTGATTCAAGTGCCATATGTGGCGCAGACCTAAGGAAATAGTGATCGCGCACATTTCATTTCTAACTCACTCGAGGTATAGATCCTGTAATCGCGTAGCCTGGTGATCTGCCTTGCCTTGTCAATTGGGTGGGAGCGTTCCGCGGAGATTAATTCCACATTACCCACCACCCTACTATTACCTTCAACATCTTCATGCCATAAGAATGTTATAATCTTATTGCAGCTCTTTTACTTCGCGCCAATCTTAGTTCTGTTCACACATCTTTTTTATGGATTTACACCAAAACTCAATACATCTTTATATGCGCCATTAGAGAGCCACTTTGTGAGTTGCTACCTCTACTAATATTGCGATCTACAGACGCCAGCCTCATAAACCCCAATGCTTGCATCTTCGGCTCAAAATCTAATTAGGAGAGTCTATTCTTTAACACCACGATTTTCATATCACCACCGAATCCACTACCTCAACCGACGAGCACTCTATATACACCACATTAGGCTCGGTTACGCCACACTCCACCGACTATTATACCTTAGCGAGTACGTGCTCTAAACAGGAGGGGATATTAGACAACCCTGACATTCTTCTAAGAGCAAAACACCGTAATATGTGTGAGGAGACAGTAGAGATGTATGCGATAGGTATCACACAGAGAGAGTTAGTAGAGTGTTCAGCACAATGATTACACATATGCCACCTAAATATTTCGTAGCAACTTCATTATCTTCTTATGACTATCTTCGAGAGGGTATATATGTTAGCCTATTAAGTTCCTGAACAATACTATTACTGAGGGCTCTCTTAAACGCTAAAGAAACACTCTATCACTAGATACATAATGAGTCATATTCATAAAGAGACCACGTCATTAGTTAATCCAATGATACCATACTGCAAAAATCTATAAGGAGGCGTTAAATATATCACTCTATCAAGAAATAGAGTTGGGCAATACACCCCTATCGTCTAGGTACCTTTAGCTTCGCACTCAAAATACGTTATAAACTAATATTCATACGTCACATTTTAGGCACTACTATTGTATGGCTGCATAAGATATAGAGCATGCTAAATCAAGACACATAGTGGACCGTGGAGATATACCTCCGTTCGCATTTTTACGATTTCCAAAATTGTATAGTTTTTAGCGACATCTTTCCGATATATTACAATCCTGTAATAAGATTATTTTTGCGAAGTGCACTCTATAATAAGGCCACAAAACACTATGATTTGAGAGTGTTAAAGTGACTTTCGACATTGAATGATGAGGCCACCACAGAGCAGCATTACCTTAGCACTAGATACTAACAACTGACATCTGTTTGATATAGGCTATCTAACTCCTTATATATCGAATAAGTATAATGTTGCGCAGAACCAGTTTGTTGAGTTTTTTTACACGGCCCTCTATAACACATAAAACTTGAGAAAGCATATTTTAGTCATCAGTTTTTCGAGAGACGAACCCTTCTTCAACATTGTTGAAGGGTCTCCTCTGTTTGAGGCCTCCTGCTATAACTTCTTCTTATCTCTCTTTTAGGCCAATTTTTGCATAAGTACTTTAGCGCCCAATAACAGTTGGAAGCACTGTAAGTGCTTTGGAATCTTTCCATAAACTGTAAGAGAGCGTGGGTTTGAGTCCCTATTGCAAATTGTTCAAGGGCTCTCCTCTGTGTTGAGGAACAGGCCACGAAACATGCCAAGTATACACTAATAGTCTCACGTTATATCTACCATTTATTATAGTGAGCCTTAGCAAGTTCTATGCATAATGATCCTTTGAAGCAAATTGGACATCAACAAGTGTGATGTCACCTAAATCGAGTAGTCTCTGCATAGATACCAACCTGAACAAGTCTGCACCGTGAGGCTCATATAGTAGAAAGAGCCCCTGCTAAAATTTTGTTGAAGAGGCACTCTTTTTTCCGCATTTCGAGGGAGCTGGGCCGCATAATGCTGTGTCTAGCCTGTTGTGAGGTGATTTATAGTAAACACTGATTTGTAATGATAAACGAAGGAGCTCTATCGGTCACATATTTGCGATGATATAGAAGAGAAGGACCGCATGATTGATAAGTCTCAGAAATGCATAATATATTTGTGGTTACATTGTCTGTAAATAATATAACTGGTTCAAACTCACTTCACGATGCCACGAAATATGGAGTGGTGTTCGCGGAGGACTTGATTACTTGTACATCTGTCTTCATGAGCACACATATCCAACTGAAATATCACAACTAATTGCATCCTTATTATGATGTCATAGCTATATTACCAGCCACACACCGGGTCCAAGAGATGCGTATAGAGTAGCTCTAATGAATTTGTGGTCGGTGGGCGAAACCCTATCTCATGATGCACTACGGGTGCCATGTTTACACATTAGTTCTACGGGATATCATTATTGCATCACAGTCAGCACAATGCACACACTTAGAGTGCGACCGGCACTTAGAGATGTTCGTATGCATATCATGGCTGGCAATATGCGCCGTAATGGCTCTAGTGCGCCCTGTCAGAGCGGTCTCAAGATAGAACATTTGTGATTGGCTCTATAGGCGATCGGAGTCGCCTTCCAGAATTTACTGCATTTGCATAGTGCCGCGTGGAAATTAGTAGAGCTCGAGGCACTACTTCTCAATACATTCAGACTGCTACTGATGTGAGAGTGAATGGGCTGAAGGTCCACTCATGTTGGTGTAGGATGTAGAGGCTCTCGATAATGTGTCAGTGTGTATGCCTATCTCAATATACTTTGGAGTAGCATTGTATGAGCTGGTTCCTGAGCCGTTTGAGCTGTTGAGCTACTCGCAGAGCGTGATACTTGCCTGAGGTCGTAGCATACACAGCGACATTATGTTGTGTTATATTCCCATGGATTCCATAGCACTTGTGCCACCACGAATCGGTTCAAGTCTTAAATGTGGGCCTGCATAATAATAGATGTGTTGCCATATTCAAATCCACATCGTCATGCATGATCCTCACAACTAATTATGCTATTGTGAAGAACACCAAGTGATGTTGAGCCCACACGCGAAACACTGTGAGCGTACCGTTTCGTACACATCCGAGCTGACGGCAACTGAGCCCGTCATACAATTATTTTACCAACATCCAAACTCAGCGCTCAAGAGTATCGGACTTATGAAACTCGGAGAGGTGATTTATCCACATAAGATGACGTGCTTCTCTCAGACGTATCTTAGCGCTCGCTTAGCTTATAATATGGTCGCATACTATTCCAACATTATTTGGCAGTCGTCGACAAATACGACTAACATCAATGTCACCCATTACTGTAATCAGATATGCCACGTAAGCTATCTAGATGATAGGGCGGAGCACAGATGCTGATTTCCGAGCAGAATCAAGACTACACTACAGCGCACCAAGACAAGAGCTATGGTAACGGCAATGCAAAAGAGCCAATAATCGATGGACAAACTAACGGCATACTATTACAGATGCCCACGCACTTGATAGAGATTTACTCACATTGCATGTTTTCAGACACAGGCAGAGATCTATAACGAGATATTTCGGATCACAGCCTCTCCAGGAGCTTGGCACTGCTCACTTCCAATAAACAATTGCAAAAACAGAGTCTATATACCGTGGCATTGAAATGGATTTTACTCGACAAAAATGCGGCGAAATCTCTCGAGCCATACTTACATCCCATTTCGACACACTTTCTCGGAGCAGCAACCTATCGAGGAGTCTCTTGCGCACTAGCACGAATAGAAACCACTTTTATTTAGAGGACTATATTACCTGAATATATTGAACTTATGTATAACACTACTCTAAGTGTTTTGTACATATTTAATGGATCTTTGATAATGTTTATCAATTTCTGTGAGCTGCGTTATGAAATTTCAAAAACTTAGCTATATCGTGATCCACTATTCGTAATTCGAGTGGACACACCACTTGGGAAATAAAGAGTTTGTCGAACGTGTGTTTGTTATATATATCGATTCTTGAAACCCAACACACCGTAGACGTCTTTTTCGTTCGCTCATTTATCTATATGACCCGTGCAAATCTCCTCGAGTGCATGCGGGTTAGAACTCTGAGGGCGCGGTCGAACCGGATTGTGGTGTACACTTGAGGGAGACCCGAGAGCCTCAGGTGCATTGACCACGTATTCTCTTGGCCATTATTGACGCACCGCCTCGGGCATCCACAACGTAACCGCGAGTTATCAATATTGAGCATACATATCACAACACTGAATACCATGTTAGTCTGTAGCATTTCAATGAGTGGCCATCCGTGGTTAGAATAGCCGAGTGAACCTATCTTAGCCTTGGCATCTTTTGCAGGATGATTGGCATTAGATTATTTCTGCTAACAATTAGGATCAGGCATGGATTCTAACCTAGCGTTCTCGTTGTGTTGGAAACGCGAGGAGCGTCAATCCCGTGAATGTATTTCATGCCCGCTTTAACCGCGATGCGCTTTGCGATGCTCGGTGTGAGGACTCTAGGCCATGAAGGCTAAGAAACATTGTCTTTATTCTATGTTTATTGTTATATTTATTATTCTTTCATGTTGATCATATTCTCTTTTTCTGCTCGTTAATTCTTTCCTTTGATTGTGATAGTTAGAGTAATAAGTTGTGGATTATTTGGATTGGATAAAAATTTGTGACTGTGAGTTTTTTATATAAGAGCTCCACTAGATTAAGTATGAAAATCATGTTTTCTAAGTCACACACACATTGTGTGGATAGGAGAAAAATCTTTCATCTGTCTTATCACCCTAAACTGTTCGTGCTAGCGTCTAATCCATGGACAAGACCAAGTTCTCATTAGCAAAAGTATATAAGAGCAAACACTATTATGAAACACGTTTGTCATCTTGTGGTATTCTCAAATTCAGGGCGATACACAAGTCAATAATACTTTTCATACAAGAGGACGACCTAACAACCACTATTACTAATGATGGGTTTCCAAGGTCCTAAAATATACCGAATATTTAGAACACGCAATAAGTTTTCAAAAAATATGAGATATTTGCGAGATGGGGTATAGGAGGGTTGAATCTTATGTAGTTGTACAGAGATGCTCGAGTGTGTGCTGCCTCCAAAATATCAAACGTATACCATGCACACAACACGAGTTTAGCCTCATGTTTCTCTCGAGGCACGGTTAATGGCAACCTTTAATAGGATTTTAAATTTCTTTACAAGACCACTGACTGTCTTATGTCTAACCGAAGTTAGTGTTGTACTCCTTTATTTATATTATATCTCCAAAATATATATAACTATTATGACAAGTGGCAGAACTCTTGTATATGATTTTTAATTTGAGTATTTATATATATTTTTATTTATTTTACTGAGCAATATGTCACACTAAGATTCCATTGTTTTATGGCAATTCCTTTCACAGAAAAGTCTATTCGATTCCTCCAGAAATCGATTTTGACTCGCGCGAGACGTTGTGGTAACTAACCTCTGTGGTTGACTCCGATGCGCACCACACGGAGACACTCCTGTTGTCACAAGTGTTGCAGCGAGTCACTCCGTGCACCGATTTGTAATTAGTATAGAGACCACTCCTAGAGAATGAAATCGGCACATATATCTAGGGGAGCAGACCATTATCAATGTCCGAGAGTCCATTTGGTGGACTTATCCTATACAGTTTTGCTGGTCTGACTCCGTGTGAGAAGATGTCTATGAGTATACGTGGAGCTTCGAAATCTTCAGAATGAAGTGGGAATCCTTTAATCCTACTCGACTTATCACTTTGCTTGCTCTTTTTTAATTTCTTTATTGCAATCTTTGATCATTCTTGAGAATTTGGTTGGTCTATGCCCAAGATAGATCCGCTAGTTCTTTAGCCATTCTTCACTGCTATTCACCTTCGTCTGACACACATATTGTATCTATTAAGTATAATAATAATTTCACCTTCCCAGACAACTAGTAAGGGGCAGATAGAAGAATATTGGGTCTCTCATTGTGTATACTGATTAAAGTTGCTTAGAATACTTACACTAGTGTAAGGTAATTTCTCTTACAGATAAACGGCCAATTGGTTTATTGCCCAATTCCTCTCGCTAGAGTTATTATAGGGAGCGACATCAGTTAGTCTCTAGAGAGGCACACTACATACCCTAAGTAGATCATTCTGTGTATGCCCTATATCGGCGTGCCCGAATCCGTGCCAGACACCAGTTTCCCATGAACATTTTTCGTCATAGCGAGATATATCACGCTCCGAGGTTATTTCCACATTTCATTATACTAGTTATTGAGGGGCTAGTGATTGTCTACTCTAATAAAAATTCAAGCTTTAAATTGGTTCCGACACTTCATATAATTCTATAGTTATTACAAACCTATTGTTCTACAACATCTTGAATTCTTGCAGGCTGTCAATGATAATTCCCATAGTATGGGTATTGATAGAGAATGCCACTAGTTCTCCAGTTTATAAATACTCTCTCTTTTTAATGATAGGGTGGTGACTACCAGTACGATAGGTCTTCCACTGAAAAAGCAAGAGCCAGGCTGTCTACTGCACTGTTCGTTTGAGAAGTACTCCGACAGAAGAGCCCTAGATGGACGTCGCGAAAGACCAACACGCAGAGCGCCCACTCAGATCACCGTACATGCTGTCCATTACTCCTGTCAGCGTCTGATTCCTATTCCAGGTGAAATGCGTCCATAGTAAAGCTCAAGCCCCTTTAGCTAAACCCATTCTGTCCCAGTCCCATTTCATGATTTCTAACTAGGGAGGAGTAAATCAGTGCTCCACACCCAGTCTATCCAAAGTATTGCATGCAACCATATAGTTAGACAAACTTGACAGCACCATCTGAGATGGGCTCTACAATTTATCATATATACATTTAATAAAGGACTCGCAAAGTGAGAGCGCAATAAATCCAATCTGTAGCTGGGTGAAGGCGATAATATTTTGTATGTGATCTAATAAAGAGGTACCTCACCAAGAAAGATGCAAAGAACTCTGAGCGCACTTGCACTAGTCACTATATAGATGATAAGGAAGGGTTATGTCACGAGTTTGATTATCTACGACTTTTGGCAGGAATTATCTGGGAATTGAATGTGTAAGTGATGTGTGAATATCCCATACTTACTCCAGAGCGTGAGGCCTGACTCATAGTTCAACCTGAACTATCTCCGATTCCGGAGTCATAGGGTAACACCAAGTTATTGTACAAACTCACGATGGAACGTATCCTGCGTCAGCAAGAATCCGAGGATTTTAGGAGTGGGAGCAAATTCTAGCAGAAAGTATCGGATTGAACACTCTTCATAATCATTCGAAGATTCTCTGCGACTCAGCGGATTCTATGGCTCTGACAAAATAATGTCGGTAATCCGCCGAGAAGGTAAAGACGTCAGTGAACATAGCTTAGGAATAAGTTGCGAGTACTCGCAATGAAATCCCTCTACAGCTACTTGCGGCGAGGTCAATGTTATAAATCTATGAATTTGGGAGAAGCGAGATTAGGCCCACTAAAATCACGATTTGTGCACCATAATAATCCAAAGAAACTGAGTATGCAAATCTTGGTCAATTCATGGGGCGGTCATACTGACAATTTTTCAAACATTTTAGGGTTCCACCAATTGTAGATCACACACACGAACAAAATCTTCACCCACACTCACACCACACATCACCCCGTGCTGGTGGAGTCGACAAACCAGAGAATAGGCAATGGTTCAAGCTTAATGCTGCGACAGTAATTGAACCCATAAGAGATGTATTGCTGACCACACACGCGGAGTGCACTCCTACGTCCTTTGACCATGAAGGCATACACTTCAACCTTCTACGCCACAACTCGGCAGTCCACCAAGAACGGAAAAACATGAGTGACACCGCAGAGTGAGTACTAGCGAGCTGATTCTTCCTTTTGCCATGAATATAAACGAGTCATACTCATTTGCGAACGCGTGTTGGCAATGTTGGAGAAGCCTATCTAATTAGGACAGAATCCAGGCTGAGGGTCAGTTGGATTATAAGAGGCATTCCTCGCAGTTGTCTTGCGATGCCTAGTTTGCTGCGAACACTACGCAGAAACCTACATAAATTTTGATCGAGAGTATGAGCGATTGCGAGTTCTCTCAGCGCGTTCGAGAGGACACGAGAGGAAGATATGTAACCACGCATGAGGGAAATAGATACAAGATGGAAGGACCGTCGTACCAGAACAAATCTAGCGAGTTTCACGATATGCCAAATATCTCTAGCACATCCACTATGAAATGACATCAGGAAACCGATCAGTAACAACTCTTACCTGGCAGCATTACCCCTGCCGAGCACACCATTTTCGAGAGTGCTGACTGTCCAGAACAAAAGTCAGCAAACCGTGCTGTTATCGCTATATCCCAGTCCTGGACTCACCAGACGAGTTCTGCATGTCTTTCACTATTGTCTCTCTTCTTAGCAATAGCTCTGTCTACGTTCTTAACAAGTGCCTCACTTGTTCAATTATCTTCTAGTTCAGATATAATTGAGAGGCTATTCGCTCTAAACTCTCATCGAGTCCTCGGCCTCTTAACCAACCCTAGTTCCCCTTCCAGCTATAGGTCAATGATTGAGCCTCTAGCCTAACAGTGCTCTATATGCTCTATTTATAACAAAACCTGAGGAGTCTACAGTCCCTGATCAACTGCTTCCGTGCGTTACGTCACAACGAATAATGTGCAAAGATTTGATTGTAACAATCGATAGTTCTATCACTCACTACTCTCAAAGCTCGCGATTACAAAGTCCTTATAATACTCACCTCTGCTAGTGGGTTGGTGGATCTTAACCTGCATCAAATTGCACCAGATCTAAAGAATCGATATCCTAGCAGGCGCATCCACCTATCGGTGTGAGACGCGCTGCGTTCATGACGCGATCTCGCACTCCACTGCTTGGTCGTTTGGTCTCATCGTTCTATCGATAATTTTGATGCATTACTAAATCAGAGCAATATATTTCTTCTCTCTGCTCTTTTGAGAGAGAGAGCTAAAGTAATCTGCACCCATAGTGCTAGGGTAATATGCACTCAGCACTTTGTTTAGTGTTTGAGATTTTTTGTGTGAGTACGACTAATTGTTATACTATGGAAGCTGCAGTCATTATTTTGTATATATAACATAGAGGACACTGTTGTTCTGATATCGGAGTCGCTCCTGTTTGTTAGGAAAAAGCGTATCCTGTGTAGGAGAATTTTCGTAATGAGGGGTAGCTATACCGACATGAGACCTGGAAAGTGGCATTCACTCTAATTTTTGATATAGTTATTGTGTGTCTGTTATGTATCCCATTGTTCGTGTATTTGCTCAGACTCCATCAGGAATTGTCCGTAATGCTTGAGGATGCTAAATTACCTAAGCTAAACATTTAGAAATCGAACCAGAAACGGATATATATTTTTCATGACAACGTATTTCTTTGTGTTAATTGACATACATCAATAATACTACATGCCGTAGTACCAGATGAGTTTCTATAGAATTGAAAAGAGAAATATAGACAATCAAAATTAAATTTCCAAATTACAACCAATCACAAGAAATTGTGAGGATGCCTATCCTCTCCACTTGTGTCTTCTTGTAGAAACGATTGCGCCAATAGAACCCACGAGTCATCTCTTCTCACATACTCAACCTTGGATCGTGTATAAGACAACGTAGAGAGTAGTGACTCGATTATGAACGAGTCTAATAAGAGGAGTCGGAATCAAATTACTTGGGCGGTTTTGGCATAATTTCAGATATCATGATACTGAGAAGGGGTGGACCGTCGTAGTCCTTTTAATTGAATGAGGATACATGCATTTGTTTAATTTGTGATTGTAATTCTCGAATAGAGTCCTGTATCTTGTATTTTAATAAACATATACACTAGATTGGTGTCTTAACATTGAGACTTCAGCGCTAGTGCGACTTATGTTCTCTGCTTCTTTTTGTCAAAATTCGTTTTTGGGGCGTTATTGACCTTGGGTGGTGATATACGCTCCTTTATCGAGATTGTGCGCTAGAGATCAGCTCTTCATGTTCACATCTGAGATTGACTCAGCACATTCTGTGCTCTGGCTACCTCTATGCTACATTTGCACTACACCACTAAACTCGGACTCAGAAAGTTTCAAGGTCAACCATAATGTGAGGCCTGCGTGGCTAGATTCGAAGCAGCCCTCGAACATAGGGCAAGAAAAGTCAGGATCAAGAAGATCAGTGTTTCAAAGGAAGCTTTGCGAAGCTAGTCAAAAGCCCTCAAACTAGGGAAAACTGTCGGAATTTGTTGGGCCCCTCCCCAAAAAGTTGCTTTTATTTCAGGATGTGAATACCAAAAAGGATACCATATAACAATAAAAATTGGGATGTTATCTATCAAGCTAACGAAAGATCTGGCAATCGAATGACCCAAATCCACATGTAGGGGAGATAATTGCACACCACATAGGATTGCTGAAGAAAACTGAGTCACACGTGAATCTACAAAGCGACTAGGGGCAAATTCAGCGCTCCAGGGATGGACTCCTCATCGTCACGGAACCAACAGCCACCTCTCTCATTGCGAAGATTTCAGACGGATATTCGATGAAGTACTCACAAAGAGATCTCTATTTTTGGACATGTTGACCAGAAGTCTTATACAAAAATACAATTATTGTCATCCAATCCTTGAAAGGCATACAGTTAGGATTCAACAAAACATGAAGAGTATCCAAAGTGTACAAGACTTGGCGGGGATATCCCAGGCTAAAAGTGTTTTTAGCAGCAGCAAAACAAGGAACAAAAAAAAAAAAAATATGAGGAGTATGAGAATGAAAAATTGACAAAGAGAGCTAAAAAAAAAAAGAAATGAAAGAAAATAGAATAATAATAAGAGTACAAAATGAAAGGAAGGATGAGAAACCAACTGGTAAGGAAGGAACTTGCGAGAAAGAGAAAGAGTGGGTAAGCACAGCGCACATGGGGTGATTATAATCCGAACTGGAATGGGGCGGCTTCTAATGGGACAAAAGATAATAGACTAGCCAGCAAAGAAGTATGAGAGATTTATTATAAAAGATTAACCCGAGAGTATACTGATCTATAAACCTCGAGACTGAACGTAAAGGCCTACTCCACTAAAGTTTTAGGATAACAAGACAAAATCCACTCGACATATTGAAGCAAAAACACTTATCATATTCTGTACGACCACAGTCCAGCACACGAAAAAGTTCGTTACTTAAAATAATACTAGAATTAGCTACCCAATAGTAAAACTAAGCGGAAAAATTTTGAATCACATTAATCTTCGTACTTTCTCATAAGTGGCTATTATCCCGTAATTTGGTTGGTTCGTCACTCTGAAAGGACAGAAAAATCTATACAATTCAAATGACCAATGTGGCGGGTGGCACTCATCCTCAGACAAGGGCAACTTCCGCAGGCCATTCTGCTGAATGGCGCTGTGGTGCCCATTCAGACAAGGGGCAACTTTCCGTTGCCATTTCAATGCGCTGTGGTGCCGTGACAAACAAGGGGCAACTTTCTGTTGCCCGTTCAGACAGGGGCCAACTGTCCGTTGCCATTGCAGCTTCCCTCAAGCAAGGGGCAATTTTCCTTAGAAATCTGAGGTTTGTGCTCTCGAGAGTAGGTTTCTATGCTTGTGAGCAAGTGGTCCGTTTGAAAACAAGTTTTTAAGAATTTTACTTAAGGTTGACTGATCTTCCCCCCCCCCCCCCCGAACCTATCCATTTTTCTCGACAGAACAGTAACACACCCATTCTACTCGGTTTGGTGGTTCCCCCAAAAATTGGTGTAGGGTACCAAGAAAACCTGGGACCTTTGATTGCGTTTATGGAACCAAATGTACAAAATGAATAGTTGATATCGCTTTCAGTGCTCATCAAAACCTAACTTTGCAAATTCTATGAATCTTATGTAGATCAAAGTTGACAAATTGAAACAAGCCAACTGACTTAATCTAACTCTCATGTTGGTCAAATTGTTTACAGAACTGCATATATAAATAACACCATTATTACAAAAATTGTGGTACACAAAATAATGAACATAAAGCGGGAAAACACGCATCACAGTCTCAGAATTGTTAAATTTTTGTCTATATGCGCGCTTCGTTTGGTCAAGCCATGTCACTTAGCCAGAAAAAAGGGCAATTGCACATGCTTGCCAATTGACAAAAGAACCACTTGAGAACCAACCTCGACCAAGACGAGAAGAGGTCTACATCACTACCTTGCCAGAAAAGGACACTCTACTGCCAGAAAAGGGCATAAACTAAGTTAAACACAAAGGGCTGAAAAGCTCTCTCATCCTCTAAGCTCTGAACGAAGGGCGTCATATTTGAACAATGAGCTGTAGCTGTGAAGCACGAATTGGATTATGGAATCAAGACACTCCATTCCCTCATCGCGGGCGGTTCATCAGAGCACAGATGGATCAACACGTGGGGTAATATAAGTTCCCGCGAGCTGATTATTGTTTGGGCGGCACCCACGGCCAAAGAAACAACTCCACTGTCTCTCGTTCATCAAATTTGAGGTCATCAGTGGTCCAATGCGAAACAACACCAATTGACAGGGAGATAATAGAATGAGAGTTTAAACGATTATCTGGAGAGGAGATGTGCGACTTGAAGAAAACCATGGGTGAAGGAAAGTGGACTGTTTGCAGCAAAGACAGAGACTGACGGGCAGAGTTTGCATATGTGAGAATCACAACTATGTAGAAATTTGGTGGGAGATACAATCAATACCTCGACAAAGTTAAAAGACGCGTTCCTCGCGTACTAAGAGGTCTCTCGTCTTTTCTCGTAACATCTGATCTTGTGTTGTCGTATAGTATCTTTTTTTTTGTTTGTCTGATTTCTGTCCTTGAGTCTGTCTTCCGAGCGAGTCTCCCCAATGTGCTGTCCACGAGGTTCGTTATTCGACCGGTTTTCTATTTTCCTGCTGTTGATTGAGATCTTTCCATCGTATGTGTTAACAGTCACTGTAGGCTCAATACCGGCTAGGTTAAGAAACAACGACATATTTCTCAATTTCAATTAAGTACACACTCTACTCTTGTGCCTCATAGTGTTCTGTGCTCAATCTTCTACAATGTGCAACTAAACAGAGACTCTCTATTCTTTCATAAAACTGCAGGGTCCAACCGCGCGCGAGATAAAGTGTTGAACGGTAAACCACAAGGTACCTATCTGAAAAGCTAAATGTTTGAAGAATAATTCTTGGTGACTCAAAGAGCAAAAAGTAAAATGAGGAAAATGATACTCTGAGCATCTGAAGTGTGTTTCACCTTCAAGAAAATCCTGAGATTGCACTTCCATATGTACCCATGATTGGACCAAGATTTGCATACATCATTTCTTCTTCATGGCCGATTGTTCAGAGTGTTATGCCACGAAGAAAGTCTGAGTGTGACTCTCTAACAATCCTAAAGCTTATAGTTCATATGCTTCAGCCAGATCCAGAAGGCAATTTATAAGCAGCAGCCACGATGTAATCACATCGTCGTCACAATAATGAACACGAAGTGTGAGCCTATTGTGAGCTGAGTGTACGTTGCACATAAGTTCTTCTAAGTAGTAAATCAGAGGACACCAAAGTAGTACATATTATATGAATGGCTGCACCATTCTATGTGAAGAATCAGTGATAACATATACATATATCCCTCTCTTTGCTTGGCATGCGTGAGCTGAGAGTTGCATATTCGTTCTATGATTCATCGCATATGCAATCTGCTTGCCTTACTGCGATTGCACGCATAGAATATGATAGTCTCTGATAGTTTAATCTATTGGTTGTTTCTAATGCATAGAATACAACTTCTATTCTGTACATATTGCATAGAATGTTCTCTTTCATAGCTTTAGAGAATTATGAAAATAGCTCGTAGTCTTTTGCATGGAAAATGCCTCCCATACCTTGCCGATATAGAAAATAGCATCTGTTTAATTCTGCGCACTTTCTTGTGCTTTTATCTCACTCGCACTGTGTTGTGCTACTTGCACTTTGTACACACTTCTAGACACATAGTCTTGTTGCAGTCTTGTTGGTTGATTATCTTCAATTATCGTCACCACTTTTTGTGCAGCGAGAATCACCTCACCTGTCGCTGTCTAGCGTATCGCCTGTCCTGTAGCATTCTCAATCACTCGCGCTGTTTAGCGTATCGCACTGTCTGTGCTATTTCCTAATCATCGCGATGTTTAGCATATCACATTATTTTGTGCATTTCTAATCATTCGCGCTATTTTTGGCGCACCTCAATTTGCACTATTTGGTGCAAGTTTATCAATTCGCGCTATCTTGCGCCCTCCGTCGCCACTGTTCACATCTAGAGCTAGTATTTATCAAACACTATCGAGCGCTATTCTGCAGCGACCTCAACTCGCGCATCGTTTTAGTCTGCGTGATAAATAGGATTATCATCTCAGCTATGCTCGGATCTCTTGCGCATCGCACTGTTTTGTGGCAGCTTATCTCTATATTCGCCCTTAGCTACTTTTGCCGCCATATCGAATCTGTTTTGTTCTCGCAGTTTTTACATTCGGCGCTATTCACGCATCGCACTGTCTTGTGCTTTGCACATCGCATCGCGCTTCTTGCGCACCTTACCGCAACTTGTTAGTGGCATAGTATCGGCGCTATCAATTGCGGCACGACTTACCTGACCTCATCTTCATTTCGTGAGCTCAAGAAATTACACCCCTGTTCTCCCTACTGGTTTGCCTTTAACACACTCTATTTAGCACATACGAGCGAGCACTTAAATAGTATTGGTAACAAATTCCTCAATTTCTAGCATCTTCTTGTTGTTTAGTGCGATTCGCTCTGGCATCGCACTGATCTCTTGTGGCACATTGTATTTTTGTATCATTCGCACTATCTTGTGCTACTCCCGGGTCTTAAGAGACCTTAAATCCTCTAAAGGTGCATTCCTTTGGTGTTGCGTGCCCGAACGACTTCCAGTGGTCTGGTAATA
This sequence comes from Camellia sinensis, assembly GCF_004153795.1. Lineage (NCBI taxonomy): Eukaryota > Viridiplantae > Streptophyta > Magnoliopsida > Ericales > Theaceae > Camellia > Camellia sinensis. Next base: position 32,825 of record NW_021033800.1, read on the forward strand.
GCCACCTGCCTGTGTTAGCAGTGAGTTTCCCTTTAAGGAAGAGGGCAATCGGAAGACCACATGTGAGAAACTAGAAAGATTTCGAGTGGCTCTTAGAGCCTGACGAAACGCAAAGGTTTGGGATTTCCGAGACTACAGCTCGGTCTTAAAATACCCAGCAGGTATAGTCCGACTCTAGTCTTGAGGCAAATCTGTATTGTCTATCGCCAAATTAAAGAATTTTGGATAGCAATTGTGTATAAAAATGTCGCCTACAGACACATTCCTGGTACTTCGAGAACCAACCTTAGTCTTGTCCACCGCGTCATGAGTTTGCTAAGCTTATGGATAGAAATAGGAGTGAGCAAAGCCTGCGACCTAATAGTCATTATGATTGAGAGGATAAGGTCAAGATACCTCACTTGGTCAATCAAGAAGAAAGGCGAGCTCAGATCCCCAGCTCAGCCACGAGGCACCGATATTGCATGTACGTGTCTCACTTTCGAGGCTGGTTGCGAGACCAGAACGTAAAGCCGGGCAGGGCTAGTGTATTTAATCCTCCGTGGTGCACACCGTTGGAAGAGGAGATTTGAACAATTGCTTTCCAGGTCATTCTTAAACTCAAAGCATGAAATGTAGTTGTTGCTTTTGGCAAGATATCATATGCTTTAAAACTGTTCGCATCTAATTGTGAAAGTATGTGCTTCATAGTTAGCAGGCTTGCTGAGCATTTGTCAATGATCATTGAGATACACCTCCTGCGCGGAACTTTTTTGCATTGTAGGTGTCTCTTGCATTTTGCCTCCCGCCGGCAGCACCCCTGTCGCGTGTCGAGCTCTTGTGTGACTCTTCGCCTATTTGTCTAAGTCCTCGGCCTGTCAAAAAATGGGTCCATCTCTGGGGTCGCTGGAGGTTTGGAGGCTTTCAGCCACGTTCTGGTCTGGCTCTTTTTAGTTCTAGGCATGAATGTCTGATTATGATCATTCAACTCCCCACGTCATCTAATTAATTGTTCCGAGGAGGTATAATGGTTCAAATGAGAGGAGCATATCCTAGAGTATGGTAGCAACATTACACCACTCTATTGTAGACCGAGAAATTACACACATTAGAGAACTGCATGACTGTAATCAACTGAGATTGGAAGGGCTGGAACATGTGTTGAGTAGTCTTGGACAATTTATTTTAGTTGATTCGGTTCAGCAAAATTTCAAAGCTCTCAGATGTGTAGCCTTGCCGCGTCAGAATTTAATATCGAGAACATTCGTTAGTCTCGTCACCCTATGGACACATACAGTGTTAGTGGTCTCGGAGAATATCTGGTAGAAGTCCGCGTTAATTCATCCGGCTTATGTTTTCATGTCTATCCTGGAAGTTGAGTTGAGGTGATGGGATCTCCAAAGTTAAGACCATCCTATCTTTACAGCTTGGCCATAAGGTACTATCCGTTTAGAATGGGGATGCGTAAATGGGCGACAAATCTCTTCCACTATGATGTGTGAAGCCCAGTATAACTTAAGCTTTTCTGAGAGACGATGCGAGGCCAGTTTTGTAGAAATCCTTTGCAGGTTCTCGAGCACCAAAACTATTCTTCGTCTTTTGACCACACACACCTCCGTCTTTGACTCCGATAATATTAGTTCATTATCACACACATCTATAAATTAATCAACTCAGCACTCTTGTGAAGGCGATCACGGAGGGTGAAATTCCGGAATGAAGACCACTTACGTGGTCAAACCGCACCACCTTCCGTGTGCTTATGAAAGCACACATTTTCAGGAGGACCTCCCAGAGGGACGCGCGCAATTCTTCATCTCAACAACAACAAATAAGAAATAAAATAAAAACAATAAGAGGAAAAGGAGAAGGGAGAGGGAAGATAGGTAGAATGAGATCTCCACGCGGCCCGGGGCCCCGAAAAATGGGCTTGTTAAAGCACGGAGGTGGCGTTTGACTCTCTCAAGCACAAAGACGCGTCCTCCATCCAACGGAAATTACAAAACATTAGATAGAAATGTCCATCGGACCCACCAGTGTCTGCCCTGCTAATATAGATGGCAAGTACATATAAAGTGTTTTAAAAAACGTGTACTGCCACAGAGAGTCTGAGGGACGGCAAACGGACACGGATAAAAACGGTCATACACCGGAGGTGGCCGAGAGACACGGGTCAACCGGTTCAGTCACGAGTCAAACCCGGGTATCGACACGGTTCCCACGAAAAACTACAACAGAGCTGACGCGATAGCCCAAAAGGGATAAAAAAGGCTCTAACGTAATACCTAACAAATGATAAACTGATAGCCTAAATATGAGCACCATCATAGAGAGAGAGTAGAATATGTCTACCGAGACCATACTCTCACTCCCTTCAGCATAGAGAAAACGGAGAAAATGGACTCTAGTTCGCAAACCGAGGCCAAATAAAAATAAAAATAGTTGAGGGTAACATCAGAAAAGAGTCCGAAAATTCGGATAGTGCAAGGCATTCTAACACATGCCGAGAGTATTGTGACTAAAGTCATCTGACATATCTGAAAAATACGAGAAAAACAGCAAAAGTATCCATGAACATTAGTTATTTCAAAAAAAGAGAGAACGCATTTAAAATTTTTAATCAACATTTCCCAGTGACTCCAACTAGCAGAGATCTTATAGGAGTCGGTCAACATGATTAATGTGTGTGGAGATTGTTCCTGACAGTGGATAAGTCCGACACACTTAATTCGAGAGCACCAAACAACCTCCCACTCAATATGTATCCAGAAGAATATATTTAGATTCTTGAACATTCACCAGATGTACAGAATTTGGTAGGGTTCTTTTTAAGAACATAATTTTGCTCTCCTATCACAAATAATGTGAATACAGACTTCCCAATAATCTTTTCTCTATATCGACAAGTAATAGACTCTTCGCCTTGTAAGACATTGCAGACAGAACTCATTAGGAAGTAAGAATGAATTTTTAGTCAAAAATTTTAATAATATATAATATATGAAATTAAACAGAGAGATGCGTCTACCACGAGGCGTGCTCAGCAGGCATGAGATAGAGGATGAGAAAGAAAGAAAGAAAGAAGGAGAAAGAAAGGACTATAAAAAATGAAACCGAAACAATAAAGACTATTTAATGAACCTCGGAGGTATCTCAAGAGTTCATCCTGACCGCAAATCAGCAAGCTGTATATGAAGCACATATCACACATATAGAATGCAACATAAATCTTAACCACAGAGAGCATAAGCATCACACCGTGACTTACTATTCATCGCAGTTGCGTGTTATGAGATATCCCGGCGGAGACATTATGTTAATTCTCACCCGCCCGGTTCCGGCGGTTTTCAATTTCCAGGCCGGTCTTGCTCATAGTCCGGTTCTGGAGGGTTCGAACCTCGCGGACCACACGCGAAGGAAAATGACACATGGACCCCTGCACGGGTTTTCGCTCCCCTGGTGCGTCCCAACGGCTATGTCGCATCCGCGAATGAACCGTACATGGCAGAGAGTCGTGCTCGTGTCTGGGGGATCTCCTCGCTTCTTCTTGATCCGGTGACGCCGCGCTCACGGGCAGGTTAACTCACATCTCTTCTCCCTAACCTATTGGTCAAACATGCTGAGCATTTTCCCTATTCTCCAACAGGGTGGCATTCTCAAGCACTAAGGTTGGTTCAGTAAATCCAGATTATTAGGCCTGCATTTACATAGAAAATAAGCAGCTGCTAATTTACTCCTCCAAAAAGTCTTAATAGCGGGCATTGCACATAAATCAGATTTCAGAGAGCCGAGGGATTTTGAAATTACCAGTCTGGGTATTTAAAAACCAGAACTTTAAGGTCTCTGTGAGAATAACCTCCAAACCCTATAGGCAGATTTTAAAAAAAACGATCAGGATGGTAAAGCGCACTGTTTCGAACTCCTAGTTTCCACGGTCTCCAGTTGCCTCTTTTTCTCCTCATGGAAACTCACTGGCTACACCGGCTAAGTGATGGGCTAAAACGCAGCACCCACTGTGTAATGTTTCTCGGTGTGAATATCGGTGGGTGTACAGAAAGTGCAAGGAAGTGCACACTGATAATAAATGCACAAAGACAAAACACACAAAGGAATTAAGACAACCTATAATAGAGTGATTATAAAGGTCGGTATAGACCCCCGGGAGTGCACAAGAATAGTTGTTTATTGAGCACAAATGACTACGCAATAAATTTGAACAAATGTGCACAAGATAGTGCGATGCAGAGCGAATGACATCGTTAAGAAACAAGGCCTAACATACCAAAGATTTGTATCTCAAAATAGTGCGATGGCTATAATGTGTTGTACCAAACCAGCACGGAGTCAGGGTGAAATGGCGCTACGGAGCATCATGTGGCATACAGGTAAGTCGTTGCCTGTCGCAAGATAGCGCGATAACATGCCTAAGACAAGTGCGGGTAAGGGTGCGCAAGATAGCGCCTGATGCGAATGTGCATAAGCACAAGACAGGTCGATGCCGTGAATAGCGCGATATGGCGCTTTAAAGCTTGTGCACAAAAATCATGCTAGCGAGGACGCAACACATAGTCTGCGAACGCTTAAATGGTTCGCATTGCCAAACAGTGCGATGCTGCCCGAATTAACAGCCCGCGAAATGCTAATAACTACAACACATAAGTGCGATTATGAAGGGTTCGCAAATTAATTAGGTATCAGCGGAAGTTGGATAAAATAGTCAACAGTATAACGATGATTTGCGAGGCCGAGAACGGTGACGGAAAATATTGCGTCGAGAATGTATAAACTGCAAAGCAAATAGTGCAATTGAAGCCGCCGCAAAATCGCGCGAATATTAGAATGCGAGAATTAAATAAGTATATAAGTTGATATGTTGTGTGGCACTAAACAGGCAGAATCGATGTTGATATAGAACATGTGCAAGCAAGACCAGTGCGATATTTCCGACTAATACGAGCGCTCTACAATCTTGAGCGATATAGAGTGGGTAAAATAGAATTTGAGGTAGGTGGTGGAGGGAATTAATGTGGTTGGTAATTGGTTTAATTGAATTTAGTTGGAACGGTGGCAATTATAAGACACCTAAATTAGAGTGAATTCTGATTATCTACAAGAATGTGCGATATTCGCTATTCTGTTAAGCAGCGGCGGTTGTTTGATTTGAAGTTATGCACAAATTAATACAGCTGCGAATCGAATACAACCACAAGATTGCAGCAAGAGTGCAAGTGGGATACAAAAGGTTTGCCAAGTGCCAATCCAGTGCAGAGTGAGATAATGCACAAGCAATGGTATAAAATGCATTTTCTATGCAATTTATGGGGCATTGTTCCATTCAAAAGATACGAGTCTATTTTCTAGTGCAAGTTTGAATCAACAATTCTATGCAATATTGGTTAAAGCATAGTTTATATTCTATGCATGAAAGACAAGCAAGCTATTCTACTTGCGGAATCGAAGTCAAGCATATTCTATGGCATGAATCAAAGATGCATCGCAGCATGCAATCAACAGTGTAGTATTGAAAGTTTCACATTTCTAAACAACAAGTATGAAGTGCATCAAATATGTACTGTTCTGGTGCCTCTGATTTTACCTCTTAGAAGACTTTTGGCCAACACTTTCAGCTCAAAAAGGGCCAACCCTGTTTCATACTTGGCTTTGAGAGATACACTGCTGCTTGCTTTACTTGCCATTTCTGACTGAATGCTTGCTTAATCTTGGAGTATCGAGGTTCACACTCATTCTCCGGCAGCACTGACAAGGCCTTGAAGAGGTACATATGGAAGCATATCTCAGAATTTTTGAGTGAAACACACTCAGATGCTCAATAATTTATTCCTCTTTTCTTTTGCTTTGTCAGTCCGGAATTATATATGCTTCAAGATAGGCCCTTGTTTTACCGTTCAACCTTAATTCGGGGGTGGATCCCTGCAGTTTTAAATGAGAAGGATATAATATCCTGTTTGGCACAATTGTAGAGTAATTGGCTCAGCTCTGATGCATCAAGATGGATTTTTTTGAATTGAGAGGATGTTGTTCTAACTGGTATACGAGCCTCGACTGTAACATCAGTGAAAAAAGACTCAATCAAGGATAAAAAAAAGGTAAACTAAACCTGAACACCATGATACACGCTCCGGAAAGACTCATATGGCAAGAATCAAGACAACAAAACAAAAACACGACACACAGACATTTACAAGACTGAGAGACCTCTTTAGTTAGCGCGAGGAGCCAGTTTCTGTCGGGTATTGTTTTCCCACCATTTTCTCTTTTGGTGATTCTCACATCACTTCGGCCCTCGCCTCTGTTTGCTGAAAAGCCTTTCCCTCACTTTTCTCTCAGCGCTACATTCTCTATTCTTTAATCTCTCATTTTTTTATCTGCTCCTCCTGGTGGTGGTTGATGGATGATCGGTAAGTTTGCGCGGCCTCTTACGCCCAACTAACAGCTCGTGGCTTATTTCCCCCGGTTGAATCTTGTTGAATGCGTCCGGTGAGGGAAGGAGTGTCTTGATCCATTGCCTAATTCGTGCTTCATACACTCAGCTGATACCCTCGCTGCTAGAGATGAGAGAGCGTTTCACTTCCTTTGTTGTTAACTTCAGTTTATGCCCTTTTCTGGCAGGTAGAGTGTCCTCTTCTGGTCAAGTAGAGTGCCTTCTTTTCTGTCAGGGTTGATGTTTGTCCTTTCTGTGCAAGCAGATGCCCTTTTTCTGGCAAGTATGTTTACCAAACGGGGAAAAGACCAAATCACCTGACTTACTTTGGTGCCCTTAGTTTCATGTATTTTCGACCATTATTTTGTTTTTGACGTTCTGTTAAAACAATTTTGACCAAGTACATGAGAGTTAGATTAACATGCTGTTCCAATTTTTCTGATTCCAAAATCATGCAAGTTAGGTTATGAGCAATGAAAAATTTTCCTTTTTGGTCCAGAAATAAGGTCCAGTTTTTGGAAAAATGGGATAGTTTTCGAAAGAAGTCAGATACCTTAGTAAAATTCTTAAAAACTGTTTTTTCAAACCGAACCACTGCTCAACAAGCATAGAACCTACTCTCGAGTAATGCAAACCTCAGATTCTTAAGGAAATTCCTGCTTGAGGGAGCCTGCATGGCAACGGACAGTCGCCCCTTGGTTTGAACGGCAACTAGAAAAGTTGCCCCTTGTTTGTACGGCATTCCAACATTAGCGCATTGAATGGCAACGGAAAGTTTCCTTCCTTGTCTGATATGGGCACCACAAGCGCCAAATCGATATGGCAACGGAATGTTCCTCTTGGTTCTGAATGGCCCCGCAGCGCATGTAGTCAGTCCTCAGTCACGAACAACCCAAATCCTCGATACAGAGAAAGGAAGTTATGGATTCAATAGACCATTACATGGGCACAATACAATTTGAAGTGTTTATGGCTGGAGCTTCAGAATTGAAGTGTGCCTACGTATCCCAAACATGGAATCAAGCCTTACGTAGTTCGAGGTTAAGGTACATCTCGGTGTATTTAGACTCTCTCTTTTTTGCGCTCTAACTTTTGCCAAGGCCGCCTTCGGGTTTTCAACCTTGTGAGCTGTGTTCTCTTTTCTTTTCAATCTCTTTTCTTACTTTGTTTCATTCTTTTCAGAATATTCATTTCTTTTTCTTCATTTCTTTTTTTTGTTCTGTTTTTCATTTTCTCTTTTTTTTTTTGTTCTTGTTTCTTGCTCTAACTTTTGCCTTTGGTCGCCCTTTCTGGTTTTCAGCCTAACAGAGCCTCCTCAAAGGGTAAAAGTGTAGCTTGGTCTCATTCAAATGGTTCTGAGATCGTCGAATCCCGTCTGAATCAAGAGAAGGTGGCTGTTTGTTCGCTATGACGATGCAGGTGTCCATCCGTGGAGGCTGAGGATTTGCCCCTAGTGTGTAGATCGGAACTCAGTTTTTCTTCGCAATACTTTCTTCTTTCTTCCCTCTGGGATTTGGCATTCTTGCCGATCTTGTTAGCTTGAGAAACTTCCCATATTTGTTAGTTTTAATTTTGACACTTTGAGCACATGCCGAGCACGTTTTTGCCCTAGTTGAGGGCTTTTGATCTAGCTTCGCAAGCTCCTTTGTAAACACTTGATTCTTCTTGACTACTGACTTTTCTTGCCCCTAGTTCGTATGGGCTGCTCGAATCTAGCCACTGCAGGCCCCTCTACATTATGTGTTGACCTTTGAACCTTTCTGAGTCCGAGTTTCGAGGGTTTTGAAAGCAAGGGGTCGCAGTCTCGAGGCTGAGAGCGATCCTAGGTTCTGTACAATTCTCTAGAGCGAATTCCACACAGGTCTTCGCAGGAGCCTGCATACAAAACATTTTGATAATCTTTTAAGAATAGCGACAAATCGCTTGTCGCTGAAGTCATGGTAGAAACTCAATCTGGATCATGCCAGGATCCTTCTAAGTACTTCATAACGCATGAGTCTCAAATTCAATTAATAGGCTTAGACGCCTCTCTTGTCTCTCAGTTGATTAAATTTGTCAAATATCCTCGAGATTCCTTCCTCTTTGTTTTCCATCCACAGTTGTTAAAAAAGAAGTTAAAAACCTGGTTCAATCGATGAGTTCAAGCAACAGAAAGACACATATCTGGTGAAAATATTGCCTCGTCAATCAGAACTTCTGGCACATTCGGCAGTAGCAAAAACAAGAACGTGAAATTACCGCTGTTCCATTCAAATTTGTTGTGTATACTAGCTCCTAAGCACTAGGAACAGACTCAAAGCAAACGAATATAGACAAACACAATAACAAAAGGTGATGTTGCCTCGAGTAACACTCCCGATAATCACCCGACCTTTGTTACACAGGACTCGACTCGATACAACACAGACAGACCCTTAAATCATAAAGACTGACTCAAGACAATGAGACAGGACTCAAAACAAACTACAGAATCTGACTCATTTATTCCCAAGTCAAAGAAAACTACAAACTAGCAGTTCGAATGCTCAAATTAACAGTGCATGCCAATCGCCACTTAGTCCGGAGGTATCGCTGCGTCGCCCGTGGTGGTCGAACCCCTGATCACATACTTTGCTTATCCTCTGAAATCACCAATCCCGGTGGGTGTAATTTAGACTTTGTCCGGCTTGGAGGGAGGATACTTTCATTGCAATTCAATCTTGCACTTCGTGGCGAAGACTGAAAGCAGTTGTCGTGTCGCTGTGACCGGTTTGTAGATGGTATGCACTAGTACTGTGGTACCATCTATGCCTTAGCTGGAAGGGGACTCGGGGAGAGGCCGAGGCTCGAGGGGTTTGAAGATGCCCTTTTTTGACGAGGATTTGAAAGGGCCTTAGACAGGCATGTAGAGCGGCCATGGAGACCCTGCGACCTCGGGGAGGTACTTCGTAGGTTTTGCCTGACTTTTGTTGCGACTGCACTCGAAAAAGGGTCGGCAGGTACCTGCCTTGGCTCTCTGATTCTTTCCAGGTGCATTTGGGTTCAGGATTGGAAGGAACTGTTTCTGGTGACGACGGTCCTCATCTTGATTTTCCCTCTGGCTTAAACTACCCTCGCTTGAGTGGGGAAGATGTTTAATCCACAGTTTTTACAGCAACAGCGAGCCACCTGCCTGTTTAATTCAATCCT
>NW_021033809.1:0-10008 GCF_004153795.1 Camellia sinensis
AGAAGTTGGTCCCCAAACTTAAAACTTTACTTGTCCCCGGATTGATCTCGGCTAACTGGGGGTCTACTGCTTCTCATTGATGCTGGGGGGTAGCAAGATGTGACACTTAAAACAAAATGAACAATATGAACATGTATGCAAGGACATTGATCATGCCGATGTAACAAAATGTCATGCCGAGATGATGCACCCTTGTCAAAGTAGCGCAAGCAACATGATGCCAATCCTAACATTCTTCTTAAGGGAATCCTATGCTCTTTAGGACTCAAGTGTGTGAATAACGTATATAAAGGACTTTGTGCTCTGATACCATTCTGTCACGCCCCCAAAACCGCCCCTAGTAGTTGGTGCCGTGATGGCCAGAACCGGATACCGCAAGGCCAACTTCAAAATTCACACACAATCAGAGTACAAATACGGGGCTCACAAAGGCGGAACCAAAATCTAAAATACAAGTGGTCCTTAAAGAGCAGTTGCTAGCTCAAATGAATGGCATACATTTTACATAACTTATTAACTTGATTACAAAAAGTACATGTTTAATCTTGGCAAAGCGCTTTCTCAAGCCGACATTTAAAATATAACACATGAAATACAAAAACATTGGGAACATGTCTCAGGATTGCCGACATCCTTACAGCCGACCAAACAAGGCATACAAAACACACATCTTGGCCGAAGCCGACCCTGCTTATTACCTACATAATATAACATAGGGAGGGTGACTTGGATACTCAGTGAATGGATATAAGTAATAAAGGGTAAATGAATGATTTCCAAGGTTCTTGTCAAAACAATACAGTATATCATGAGCTTGTTCAAAAACATGGGATGAATCAAGTCATCGCATCAAATCTGGCCTTTCAATCTTGCTTGGGATGTTAAGTAACATCTACAAATCATGGGGTGCATACATATCAAGACAAGAGGGAGTTGCATTTTAGTCCCTACAACTTAAGGACTTTCAAGGACAATAGTGCAAGTTGCATTATAGTCCCCTGCAAACTAAGCGACTTTCAAGACAAGAGTGCAGTTGCATTATAGTCCCCTGGCAACTAAGGACTTTCCAAGACAAGAGTGCCAGTTGCATTATAGTCCCCTGCCCAACTAAGGACTGTCAAGACAAGAGTGCAGTTGCATTATGTCCCCTGCAACTAAGGACTTTCAAGGACAAGAGTGCAGTTGCATTAGGTAGTCCCCTGCAGCTAAAGGACTTTTCAATTAACATGTCATTCAAAACAAGATAGTATTTGATATACAAAATAGGGATATCATTCCATGCTTGATCCAAATACTTTTCTAAAACGAAGGCAATGCTTTGCCAAAACCTCTATAACATAACTTTATTAAAAAAATAACCCCCCCCCACCACATAGTGCTTGGATGTCGGAATCAAGGCAAAGGTCCAAAGCTACAAACACGTGGCAAAGTCTATTGAACACACTCTTAAAAACAAGCTTCACATGAATGCAAATATCTAGGGAAAACATGCTGAAACATCTAGGAAAACATGCTGGAAATACTAGGAAAACATGCCTGAAAAAATCTAGGAAACATGCTGAAAAACATCTTAGCGCGAAAAACATAGCCTGGAAATACCTAGGGAAAACATGCTGAAAAAACATCTAGAAAAAACATGCTGAAAACATCTAGGGAAAACATGCTGGAAAAACATCTAGGGAAAACATGCTGGAAATCATCTTGGAAAACATGCTGAAAAACATCTAGGGAAAACATGCTGGAAATACCTTAGGAAAAAACCATGCTGAAAATCCTAGGAAAACATGCTGAAAACCATCTAGGAAAACAGCCTGAAAATTACCTAGGGAAAAACCATTGCTGGGTACCAAGCAGGTCTGCTGGAATGGATGCAAACAGAAATGATCTGGGGCAAAAATGACCTAAAGCTGAGTAGAACTCCAAGGAGGTCTGGCCGAGGTCCAACACTCTTGGCCGAGTGTGATACCTAGGCTTCAGTATGCAGCTTGCCTGCCGAGGTGTATACAAGGTGCCGGCCCAAGGCGTGGTACCATGATCGGCCTAGTGTGCAGTGGTTAGCCTAGGTGTGCATGCAAGATAAACTAACGTGACAATGATCATGCAAAGGTACGGCCAAGGTGAGATACGATGCTGGCCTAATGTGTGCCATCGAGCAAGAGTGGTCTCGCGTGATCACACCTAGGGAAATGAAGCCTGGAAATCTGCGCGTTTCATCCATTGAAGAACTATGGGCATGAAGAACATGAAGAAACATGAATGCTAAAATCATAACTTGTTATTAATAAAAAAATCTGAGGTTTCATGCTATGAGTTCGAAAAACATGGCACCTGGTACCCATACTGAAAATCATGCAAGACAAACACAAAAACATGGGTTATAGGCATGAGCCTTCGCGATCCAAACATGGCTTTTTCTTGAAGAACACATGAAAACCATTTTCTCTTTCTAAAACCGAAACTTCAAAAGCAATGCATGGCTTACAAATCATATTCAATCATTGCCAATGGCAATAACATAAACATAAAAGAACATCATGGCAGATCAAGAATCTACCTTAGAAACCGCGGGGGGGAAAATCTAACGGTTGGTCTCTAGGAATTTCAAGCTTGGAAATTCTACTCTCTCTCAAGAACTTTCTTCTTCCCTCTTCTAGAGCTTCTCTCTCTACTCTTCAAAACAATATTACAACAAATGATGGGTCTCTCCCTCTGGCCGGCTGACTTAAACTCTCAGCTCCGGCACGTGGCAACGCTGTTGTGTCTCTTCAAAAGGTGATGATTGACAAGACAAGTCTGACAAGGCGTATCTAACAAGCTACTCGGGATGGCACTCCGGCAAGTGGTGACATCGGCAACAATAAAACTTCGCAACTAAGATGACAATGACCTCGGCTAGGAAGCGACTAAACACTTGACTAAGCTGTGCCACACCTTTGGCCTAATGTGCTCACACCTCGGTCTAGCGTCATTCCAGTCCCAAACAAGACACTAGGTGCAAGGATTAAGGATCTCGGAATGCCTAGGTGATAACAATCTCGGCCCAATATTGCCTAGGTGATGGTGGAGTCACAAAGCGGTTCCAAGATGGTCCAAGGTGTAAGAGGTCAAAGGTGTGAACCGTAGGCTCTAAGATGACCTCGCTTGGCATGATCCTAGGCTTGGCATGACTAGGCCTTAACATTGACAGGCTTGACATGACCTAGGGGCTTGGCATGACCTAGCTTTGCCATGACCTCAGCCTTGCATGGACTTAGGCGTAACATGACCTTAGGCTTGGCATGACCTAGGGCTTAACATGACCTAGGCTTGACATGACCTAGGCTTGGCATGACCTAGCTTAACATGAAACTAGGCTTGCATGAACTAGCTTGGCATGGAACTTTAGGCTTAACATGGACCTAGGCTTGGCATGACCTAGGCTTAACATAACCTAGGCTTAACATGACTAGGCTTTGACATGACCTAGGCTTGGCATGACTTAGCTTACATGGACCTAGCCTTGACATGACCTAGGCTTGCATACCTGGCTTAACATACCTAGGCTTTACATGACCTAGCTTGACATGGACCTAGGCTTGCCATGACCTAGGCTTAACATGACCTAGGCTTGACATACCTAGGCTTGGCATGACCTAGGCTTGACATGACCTAGCTTGACGATGACCTAGGCTTTTTTGGGCATGACCTAGGGCTTGACATGACCTAGCTTGCATGACCTAGGCTTAACATGACTTAGGCTTAACATGACTAGGCTTGCCACATGACTCTTAGGCCATGTTAGAGATAAGTAAAGAGCGCATCGATGGAGCGTCTATCACACTTATAGCAAAAGATGCGATTATATATGTCTATATGCGGAATACAAGACTGGTACCTTTACTTAGGCAAAACAAGGTAAAGTCTGCAAATGGCAAGCTTAACATGACTTAATCATCCATCATCATGCAAGTGTACTGAGTTACTCACACACACACCTCATCTCGCACACACTATCTGAACTTCATTTTAATTTATGAACTTCAATTTGTTATTTTATTCAGCTCCATTTTTTCAAGTTATTTTTCTATTCAATTTCTTTCTCTTATTTAACTTCCGAGATAGTCCAAATTGGTTCTTTGAATGAACTTCCATTTTTTAATTTTTCTGCACTTCATTTATTTTTATTTAACTTCCTTTTTTATTCAAGTTTCTTTTCTACTCAATTTCCTTTTTTTATGTAATTTCCAAATAGATCGTTAAGGTATAGTGGTTTCTGGATTGAACTTCCGTTTTTAATTTTTCTGAACTTCCATTTTTATTTTTATTCAACTTCCATTTTATTCAATTTACTTTTCTATTAAACTTCCTTTTATTTAATTTCCAAATAGATCTTAAGGTATAGTGGTTTCTTGGATGAACTTCCATTTTTAATTTTCTGCAACTTCCATTTTTTATTTTATTTCGACTTCCATTTTTATTCAAGTTATTTTTCTATCAACTTCCTTTTTTATTTCATTTCCAAATAGATCGTTAAGGTATAATGGTTTTTGAATGAACCCATTTAATTTCTGCAACTTCTATTTTTATCTTATTTAACTTGGCCTTTTTCAATCAGTTTCTTTTCTACTCAATATCCCTTTTTATTTAATTTCTCAATAGATCGTTAAGGTATAGTGGTTTCTGGATTGAACTTTCATTTTTAATTTTATGCAACTTTAATTTTTATTTTTATTCAACTTTCATTTTTATTCAATTTACTTTTCTATTAAACTTCCCTTTTTATTTAATTTCCAAATAGATCGTTAAGGTATAGTGGTTTCTTGAATGAACTTCCATTTTTAATTTTCTGCAACTTCCATTTTTATTTTTATTCGACTTCCATTTTTATTCAAGTTATTTTTCAATTCAACTTCCTTTTTTAATTAATTTCCAAATAGATCATTAAGGTATAGTGGTTTTCTTGAGTGAACTTCCAATTTTAATTTTCTGAAACTTCCATTTTTATTTCTGTTCAACTTCTTTTTTTATTCAAGTTTCTTTTCTATTCAACTTCCTTTTTTATTTAATTTCCAAATATATCGTTAAGGTATACTGGCTTCTGGATTGAACTTCCATTTTTAATTCTATGAAACTTTAACTTTTATTTTTATTCAACTTCCATTTTTAATCAATTTACTTTTCTATTAATCTTCCTTTTTTTATTTAATTTCGAAATAGATCGTTAAGGTATAGTGGTTTCTTTAATGAACTTCCATTTTTAATTTTATGGAACTTCCATTTTTCATTTTTATTCAGCTTCCATTTTTATTCAAGTTATTTTTCTATTCCACATCTTTTTTTATTTAACTTCCAAATAGATCGTTAAGGTACAGTGGTTTCTTGAATGAACTTCCATTTTTAATTTTCTGCAACTTCCATTTTTATTTTTATTTAACTTCCTTTTTTTATCCAAGTTTCTTTTATACTCAACTTCCTTTTTTTATGTAATTTCCAAATAGATCGTTAAGGTACAGTGGTTTCTGGATTGAACTTCCGTTTTTATTTTTATTCAACTTCCATTTTTATTCAATTTACTTTTCTATTGAACTTCATTTTTTCTTTAATTTCAAAATAGATCGTTAAGGTATAGTGGTTTCTCGAATGAATTTCTATTTTTAATTTTCTGCAACTTCCATTTTAATTCAATTTACTTTTCTGTTAACCTTTCTTTTTTATTTAATTTCCAAATAGATCGTTAAGGTATAGTGGTTTCTGGATTGAACTTAAGACATCTTATGCCACGCATAACAAGCAAACATTGAGGGCAATGCAAATTGATGGAAAGGTGGACTTAAACACATGATTTAGGCAACTCTAAATAGGCCTAAAACAATGGCCAAAGTGTACCAATAAAGGACTCAAACACATCACACATGCACATGTGAGAGAGCCGAACTTATGGCACAAATGGGACAACTCTCAAACACATTTGAAAGAAAGGTAATCATGGACATATGGCATGCAAGGTAAGCATTGAAAATCATGTTAATGTGATGCCAAAACTACCTCCAATGCAAGCTATGCCATGCAACAAATGGCCCAAGCATTCAAAGTAAACCAATGAGTATTGAACTACACTTAACCAAGACCAAAACATGGCCATAACTTATTGAACCAAAAACAAAGTTTTAGCACATAATGACAAAGGCCTAGAGATCCACTTTAGATGGCGTCCAAAAATGTACGCTTTAAATTCAAAAGGCATGCATAAATGCCAAAACAAGGAGCTAATGCTACCCAAGCTTTCAAGCATTAAGGGCTCACAAGGCCAAACTAATAGGCCCATGCCAGGGACTGTAAATGACATGGTGGATGGTCCACCACTAAATCAATGCAAGAATGTCATGGCTATACCATTCATACACTTAAGGCCAAACAAGCCGGATATGCAAAGGAGCTATACTAAGTTGTCAAATCCGAACCGCAAACAACCTACGACAGCCTTAAACATGGCAAAATGGAGCACAAAACCTTCACAAGGCTAAGCCTAAAAACATGCTAGAACAAAGGCCTAACAACCTAAGGCATTTAAGGGGAAAAACATGGCAGTTACATGGTAGTATGCTAAGCATGTATGGTGTACCAAAACCAACAAAAATCAGAGGCATAATATGACATATTAAAGCACAAAAACAACTAGGCATGGTTCAACATGAAGCCTAAGCTAGTGCTCTCTACAAGACGGCCAAAAATGGTCCATTTCAAAGACAACAAGGAAGGGGTGGCCTCTCCTTTTAGAGACTTCAAGGCAGCCATCTTCACCACTGAAATCCCTCAAGATTTCAGTGGTGAAGAGGCGCCGCAAAACACCAAGTCCTCGAACCTTGCCCAAATAGCACAAAATGGGGCCTTTCAAAAGGCCCTAAGAGGGGTCAAACACCCTCAAAACCAACAAAAACACCCCTTAATAAACAATCAAGAGGGTTTAAAAACAGAAACTTTTTTGTATTAATACACTAAGCTCAAAACGATTTTAAAGATAGGTTAGAAATAAGGTGCAAAAATGGGGAATAAAGGGTGAGATTCCCTTTACCCTTGAAGACCTCTCAACAATGATGCTCCAATGGCCTTCCTTGGCTTGAAGTCCACACCCAAACACCAAAAATCCAGTCCTTAGAACCTCAGGAGCCAGGAAAGGTGATCACTAGTGTTTGTGTGCAATAGATAATGACACAAAAACCTAGAAACACAAAGAGAGAAAAAGAGAGATAGGCATATGTATGGGATCCCTACCTAAAAACTAGAGCCTTCTCTCTGTGTTTTTTTGTCTCTAAAAATGTCTAAAGTCTCCAAACCCTAAAGCCGAGAGACAAGGCTCTCTTTATAGAGCTTTTTGTCTTGTAAAGCTTACAAGACCAAGCTCCTAAAAGAAGGGAGATCCCTCCATACACGTGTAATGGAGGGAGGCCAAAAGCAAGACAAGCTGTCTTAAAAATAATCTGCAAAAAAGTAAGATGCACAGTAGTCGGCCGGCCAAAATAATGCCAATTTTTGGGCAAAAGGAGTGCCGACCGGCAACAAACAGGTGCCGACCGGCAAAAATACATTGCCGATGCGCAGCAAAAACGCAGCCTGGTGGCCCTCTAGCCACTGCCGGTGGTAGTGTGGGGAATGCCTTCAACAAGGCATTCCTGCTCTTTCCAAGGCAAACACAAGTGTTTGGTGCAAAACCAGAACACACGGTCGAGTTCCGAGATACCTGAGGCAAGGCGGCGGCATAGCCGAGACCTCCGGAACTCCAAACGAACACAAACATGGAATGATCGAGTGTTCCAAAGGTGACGTCGCAAAGTCTTGAGGCAGTCAAAAATGGGGTGTCTTATCAAAAATACTCTGATAAAATTGAAGAATGTGGATCTTATTATATATAAATGCATGTTTATATCGTTGGATTTAATGTTTATATTTTGGGGCGTGCAGTGTTTCTTTAATGAACTTCCATTTTTAAATTTTATGGAACTTCATTTTTTTTTTATTCAGCTTCCATTTTTAATTCAAGTTATTTTTCTATTCAACTCCTTTTTTTATTTAACTTCCCAATAGATCGTTAAGGTATAGTGGTTTCTTGAATGAATTCCATTTTTAATTTTCTGAACTTCCATTTTTATTTTTATTTAACTTCCTTTTTTTAATCATTTCTTTTCTACTCAACTTCCTTTTTTATTTAATTTCCAAATAGATCGTTAAGGTATAGTGGTTTCTTGATTGAACTTCATTTTTAATTTTTGCAACTTTCATTTTATTTTTATTCAACTTCCATTTTTATTAATTTACTTTTCTATTAACTTCACTTTTTTATTTAATTTCCAAATAGATCGTTAAGGTATAGTGGTTTTCTTGGAATGAACTTCCATTTTTAATTTTCTGCAAACTTCCATTTTTATTTTTTCAATTTTATCTTTTTCTATTTTAAACTTCGCTTTTTTATTTAATTTTCCAAATAGAATCGTTAAGGTATATGGTTTCTTATGAACTTCCATTTTTAATTTTCTGCAACTTCCATTTTATTTTTATTCGACTTCTCTCATTTTTATTCAAAGTTATTTTTCTATTCATACTTCCTTTTTTTATTTATTTCCAAATAGATCTTAAAGTATATAGTGGTTCTTGAATGAACTTCCATTTTAAATTTTCTGCAATTCCAATTTTATATTTTATTCGACTTCCATTTTTATTCAAGTTATTTTTCTATTCAACTTCTCTTTTTTATTTAATTTCCAAATAGATCGTTAAGGTATATAGTGGTTTCTTGAATGAACTTCCATTTTTAATTTTCTGGCAACTTCCATTTTTATTCTTTTTAACTTCCTTTTTATCAGTTTTCTTTTCTACTCAACTATCCTTTTTTAATTTAATTTTCCAAATAGATCGTAAGGTATTAGTGGTTTCTGGATTGAACTTCATTTTTAATTTATGCAACTTATTTTTATTCTTATTACTTTATTATTTATTTCAATTTACTTTCTTATAAACTTCCTTTTTTTTAATTTTCCAAATAGATCGTTAAGGTATAGTTGGTTTCTTGAATGAATTCCATTTTTAATTCTGCAACTTCCTTTTTAATTTTTATTCGATCTTCCATTTTTATTCAAGTTATTTTCATATTCAACTTCCTTTTTTAATTAATTTCCAAATAGATCTTAAGGTATAGTGGTTTCTTGAATGAAACTTCCATTTAATTTTCTGAACTTCCATTTTTATTTTTTCACACTTCTTTTTCATTATTCAAGTTTCTTTTTCTATTCAACTTCCTTTTTATTTAATTTCCAAATAATCGTTAAAGGTAAAGCTGCTTCTGATTGAATTCCATTTTTAATTCTATGAAACTTTACTTTTACTTTTTTATTCAAACTTCTTTTTATCAATTTACTTTCTATTAACTTCCTTTTTTTATTTAATTTTCGCAAATAGATCGTTAAGGTATAGTGGTTTCTTTAATTGAACTTCCATTTTTTAAAATTTATCAACTTCCCATTTTATTTTTTATTCAACTTCCATTTTTATTCATAATATTTTTTTATTCCACATCTTTTTTTAATTTTAACTTCCAAATAGATCGATTAAGGTATAGTGGTTTCTTGAATGAACTCCATTTTAATTTTCTGCAACTTCCATTTTTATTTTTATTTAACTTCCTTTATTCAATTCTTTTCAACTCAACCCTTTTATGTAATATTCCAAATAGATCGTTAAGGTAAGTGGTTTCTGGATTGAACTTCCTTTTTAATTTTCTGCAACTTCCATTTTATTTTTATTCAACTTCCATTTTTATTCAAATTTTACTTTTCATTAAAACTTCCTTTTTTATTTAATTTCCAAATAGATGTTAAGGTATATCGTTTCTTGAATGAAATTTGCATTTTTAATTTTCTGCACTTCATTTTTATTTTTATTGCAACTTTCCATTTTTATTCAAGTTATTTTTCTATTCAACTTCCTTTTTTATTTATTTTCCAAATAGATCGTTAAAGGTATAGTGGTATTCTTGAA
>NW_021033815.1:0-10154 GCF_004153795.1 Camellia sinensis
AAAGACAAAGAAGGAGAGATCCACATCAAGGCCGGTCAATACGGCGAAGTCAAATGGGGTCATAGTCATGTCCCCAGTAGCAGAGAAATAAAAGGAGTTGGTGGTGTCCCCATCTCTCCACACAAAGCCCCATCAACGTCCTACTAGCCAGACAACGGAGTATCCCAGAGCAGAAGGGCCCAAACCTGCCAAGTCAACCAAATCCCAGACAAGACTGGCCTCCGGGAGCTCGCATACCACTCCCTAGCCGCACGGAGCCGTATCCTCGTGCGATACGGAAGTCACATGTATTCAGAAGAATACATACATTTAGTCTCAAAATGAAATAAATGGCTGCGTGCAAATGAAATAAATGAGCTGTGGTGCAAATGAAATGTATGAGCTGTATGCAAACTAAAACAGATACAATGCAATGAGCTGCGTCTAAATCAAGTATTTGGGCTGTGTGTTCAAATTTCAAAATAGTATGGAGTGGGGGCTCGTTTCACCTCAAAGTTTCGGGCTGTCGTGTTCGACGTCAAGTGGTTAGGCTGTTGTCTGTTTCAAATCTCAAAATCAGTGGGCTGCGTGTTTCACCTCAATCTGGGCTGTTGTTCACAAATTCAAGGTTTGGGCTGCAGTGTTCACACTGTTAATCAGTGGGCTGCGTGTTCACCTCAATCTGGGCTGTGTGTTCAAGAATTCAAAGTTGGGCTGCATGTTCAAATTTCAAATCAGTGGGCTGCAGTGTTCACCCTCAAAGCTTCGGGCTGCGTGTTTCGACATCAAATGTTTAGGCTTGTATGTTCAAATTTTAAAAATCAGTGGGCTGCGTGTTCACCCTCAATCTGGGCTGTGTGTTTAGAAATTCAAAGTTTTGGCTGCATGTTCAAATTTCAAAATCATGGGCTGCGTGTTCACCTTAATCTGGGCTGTGTGTTCAGAAATTCAAAGTTTGGGCTGCGTTGTTCAACCTTCTGTCAAGTGTGTGCTGCGTGTGCACCTTCTATTCAGGCTGTGTGTTCGGAAATTCAAAGTTTGGGCTGCGTGTTCAACTTTCTAACAAGTGTGTGTGCTGTGTGTTCACCTTCAACTCATGGACTGTGTGTTCAGAAATTCAAGTGATTGAAACTATGTGTTCAGATGCAAAAACAGAATACGGTGTCATAGACTAAAGCATTCTAAACAAGCGGTGCACTCAAATGAGCAAATAAACATAACATGGAATGCATGGAAAATGCAGGTTACATCACAGAAGATATGAAAACGAGGAACATACCTCCTGCGCCTGATGGAGAGGTGGGACTTCGGCTCCGCAATAAAAATCCCCGGGTGCTCGGTCATCGAAATCAGTAAAATGGTAAGAAAACTGCCTGGGAAGCACATGTGTCGGAGGGTCGTACCTCTCGGGGTATGAAGGGTCGAACCTCGGAGGCAACCATGATATCGGGATTGATCCCTGGTGCCCGGAGGACCTCCACCGTGAGGGAAATGCACCAGCCATTTCAGAAAATCTGCAAAAAGGAGCAAAAATGAGCAAAACGAGCCAAAATTGGAAAAAGTCAACAAAAGTCAACTCTTGGGAAATGAAAAAGTCAACAAAGTCAACCCCAGAGGAAAATCTTCCAAATGGTTTAGACAAACTTACTCAAGTGGTGAAAAATGAGAAAAGAAGCACCAAAATCAAAATTTAATCGGTCACAAGTGACAGAAACTGAAAAGATTTCGCGAAAAACAACTTGCGTGGGGCGTTTGGAAAACGCGCTATAAGAGCACAGATCTGAGAGAGAAAATGCTCTAGGAAGGTAGAAGGAGGCAATTTCGGCAGCTGGAGTTGTGAGGAAAAAGTGTTTTGGCCAAATGGATTTAAAGAAAATGAGGGAAAAAAGGACCAAACTGCCCACGGTTTTGGAAAAAGTGGCCGGCCGGCCATCTTTTCTGGCAGGCCGGCCACCCCTCTCCCTCAAACCTGGTCGGTGGCCTCCCCCTGGGAAGAAAACTGGCCGGTGGTGTTCCCAATGTGTCCACCAAGGTCTCTGCAAATTTTGGTAAGGATTGGAGTCCCCGGACCGCGGGAAAGCACAAGCAAAGTGCACTTTTTGTCGCGAAAATCGCTCCGCCGGAACTTCAACTCCAATTTTCGATGTGTATCTCACCGTCGCTCGCCAAAAGCAAGGTGCATCCTTTTT
Source organism: Camellia sinensis (assembly GCF_004153795.1). NCBI lineage: Eukaryota > Viridiplantae > Streptophyta > Magnoliopsida > Ericales > Theaceae > Camellia > Camellia sinensis. The sequence continues at coordinate 2,169 of NW_021033815.1, forward strand.
GAATGTGTTGCGACCCCTCCGAGAGGTGAACCGGAAGGTCGCGATTAAGCTGCCTCGTCAAAAACTTGCATTTCTTTGCTCGTCGTTTTCGCATTCCGAAATTCACACTTGTTCTGCATTGTTATGCACGTCACTTGCATTCTCGTGCACACACATCATACTATTGTGCACGTTTCACGAGTATTGTCATACCCTCATGCTTAGCTTGCATTGTTTATGCGCGTTTCTCCCGCATTGCGATGCACTTTTTCCATCGACACCGGGATTGTCTACCATTCGATATCGCTTTGAACATGTGTTTGCTAATTATGTTGTGCTTGTCGAGTTTCTTTCTTTTGCAGGACGATATTGTACGTACGGTTCATTTGAGGCTGGTACGACTAGACGAACCGCGCAGGATTGTATCTTCTCCGTGTGAGACGTGGCGAGAATTGAATAATTCTCTGCATTCTTAACTGCATGAAATGTAGTTGTTGCTTTGCATTCTTGCTTAAAACTGTTGCATCTATCGTGAATATGTGCTTCATTACAGCTTGCTGCATTTGCACGATCATTGAGATACCTTCGGCTTCTTGCAATTGTCCGGTTGCATTTGCCCGTGCCTGCAGGCACGCCTGCGGGCGCATCTCTGTTTGTCTCGCCTGTTTGTCTAAGTCTTCGGCCTTGTCAAAAAATGGGTCGTCTCTGGACTTTGACATTCACTCCCGTCACTTATGACTTCCGAGTTCTGTCAAGAGGGGCAACTGTAGAAATCCCATTTTTGACCGACCTTAGACTCAGACGTCACTGATTGAGCGCTCGGTGATATTGCTTACTTGTGCTCGTTCAGAAGTTTCAGAGTCCCGGCTGCAAGCTTTGCCTCCGGACTTCCGGACTCTTTCGTGCCTGCCTCGGTTTGCGAACAGGCTCTGTTTTCTCTGTTTTCTCTTCCCAAAGGGAGGGAGAGGTCTTTGTAGATCATCTCTCAGTGGCCATAGGCTACGTTTCCGTGGTCGTAGGCCATTTTTTCCGTTTGGAGCCCCGATTTCCGGTTTTTCGGAGCCGACGACCGTGTGCCTCGGTTCGGGACCGCCTAACCACCTCCGTTTGCTCCGATTTTTGGCACACATCTTATTTACTCCCTTTTGGGACACTGTGGCTCGAGAGACCAACTTCGTGTCGAATGCCACCTCCGGTGTTTAACAGCCCATTCGAGGCCCCAGGCCGCGCGTTTCGGTCCGAACCTCCGTTTTGCATCGTTTTGGTTTCATTTTTGGTGGAGACCTTATTTTCATTGTTAGAAATCTTGTAGGAGGGTGGGAGGCCAACCAATTTTTCTGAAAAGCTAGTTTTATTTCTTCATCGCTCTCCGTCGCCCGTTTTCCTCACTAGAAGCTAATATTGACCACTCCCGGGCCACTTCTTTAGCCCTAAACCCCATATTTGTGTGGTACACACCTGGGAGGCCACCAATAATGATAGGCCGGCCAGTAATTGTCTCTGACCCTTTTGAATCCCTCTAAAAAGTTGGCTTTTCTCTCCTGATTCACATTTTCTGGGTTTTGACCCACATATTTATATTGTTGCACACATGGGAGGCCACCTTTTTGGGGTGGCCGGCCAAGCAATTTTGATTGACACTTTTGACCCCTGGCCGGCCGCCAGGGGGGTGGCCGGCCGCCACCTTGAACCTTTTGAACCTGGCCGGCCATGATCCTCTCTCCAAGTGTATTTCAGCTGTGCCAGCTATTTTTCTCCCAGATTCTGTTATTCGAGGGGCTACCTTTTGGGGGGGAAATTTGAATTGTGTTTCCCCTCTTTTCCCTTGGCCTATCCTCTTTAAAGCCAGCACCCGTTCCATTTTGAAGGGTTACAAAAAACCAGCTGGAGCATACACCCTTCCTCCTCCATTGCTCTCCATTTTCAAAGCTCCAAACACCCATTGTTCTTGACCTTTACACACCACCTCCAAGCCTACAACCTCCACACTCCATTCCAGTAACTTGAGGCTGTTTTTCGAGAGGTTAGGAGCACCTTTTCCTTGGTCCAAAGCTGCTGAAGACTTGTGCTACAAGGGTGAGTCATCTTCTTCCTCTTTCTTGGCTTATTTTGTTCTATTCTTAGCCCCTTTTTTCTACATTTTTTGAGCTCCGACCTGAACTATAAATAGTCATATTTTTGAGCTCCTCTTCATGTTTGGATCAAGGACTTTTTGCTGTTTGAGGCCTTCTCCTTACCTTATGTGTTTAAATCTCTCTTTTAGGGCCTATTTTTGCATGGTATTTTAGTCTTATTTGTGAGCTGTTTTGGATTTGGTCATAAGCTGTAAAATGTCTTTTTTTGAGCCCCTACTAAACTTTTGTTGAAGGGCTCTCCTCTGTTTGAGGCCAAGCTGCTACCATTGTCTCTTTATCCCTCTTTTAGGATCCTTTTTCTTGCATGTTGTTTTAGCCTCACTTGTGTTTATTTTAGAGACTTGATATAAACTGTAAAGTGCCTTTTTTTTAGCCCCTCTTCAACTTTGTTGAAGGTTCTTTGCTATTTGGGCATCTTCCTGTCCCTTGTCTCTAATCTCCTCTTTTAGGGCTATTTTTTGCATAATAGATTAGCCCTATTTGTGTTCACTTTTGGAGATTTTTTATAAACTGAAAAAAGTCTCCTTTGACATCATCTTCATTTTTCATTAAGGGAATTTCTTGTTTGAAGTCATATGTTCCTTGTATAGCTTGATTGTCCCTTATTTTGAGCCTTACACCTAAGCTCTTGTTTGCATGCTTGGTTTGGCCTTCTAGACACTGAAATCCAGTGGATTTTTCATGGCTAGCACATTGTTTTGAGCCTCCAAATCAAGAGGGGGGTGACCCCCTCTCACCTTGACTTGTTGGTGGTCATTTTTTGGCCTTCCAAAGAGACCCTACCTTGCATACTTTGAAGTCACTTTCCAAGGTCAATTTGGTGAGTTCTAATACTTCTATTTGATTTTCATAGTTGCTTATGCCATGCTAAGTGTCCACCTTGTATGTGCTTAATATCCATTGCATGGCCCTCTAAAGGAGCTCATCATTTTTGCATGTATGGTTTGCATCTCCATGGTTATTTGGACATATTTTTACATGTTTTATTCACTGATTTTTCTGGTTTGGTAAGATTCCATGGGCATCCTATACTTTCCATATAACTCATGTTTGCTAGCCAATCTTGCATGCTATTTTAGGCCGTCATGCTAGCATCTTTTGGCCATACTTTGAACTGAAAATGTTCATGTTTTGGGACTTCCTTGGCTCTATCTTTTAGACTTCATGATCAAACAATGCATGCTTTGTATAGCTATAAGTCATTCCATGTGCCTAGTTTCGAGTTTCGGGGTTCAATCTCATGCATCGGGTGCCATTTTTCCATGTTTCATGGCTTGTTTAGCATCATATTTCAGTGCTGGAATTTGTGAGTTTTATGCCATCTTGCATCCCTGCCATGCCTTGTTAGAGTTGCATGTTATGCCTAGGATCGGTCCTCGATTTGCATGCATGTGTGCACGCATGTTCGATAGTCCCATTTTCACCTAATGGCTTACTGATGTGAGTGTGGCTGAGGTCCATTCATGTTGGTGTAAGTCATCGTGCATTGTGTATGCCATTTCATTTCGCAGCATTGTGTATGCTAGGTTGTATGTTTAGAGCATCGTGTATGCCTCGTTACATCGTGCATTGTGGTATGCCATTTCATATCATTGGTGTTATGCTAGGATGCATGTTAGGATCGAATTCATGCATGTCATGCATATTGCATAGTGCTTGGGATAAGGAGTTAGCCCAAGCACTGGAAACGAGGGACGTTTTCTCTCCGAGTGACGGAACGTGTCTCAATTCCCTGTCGCCGACATTCCGGATTACCATGATGGAGTTTAGGCCTTGTTGTGTCCATATGTGGCATTCATTTCATATTGAGTCATGCCAATCGACTCCTCGGCATCATGCATCGAGATGCGTGATTGGTGGCACGAGGATCGAGGACTACACTTATTGAAGAGAGTCATGCATACATATGTGAAAATACTTTGCCATGCCCCTGTGTTGCTCTCTATTGCAGCAAATCAGAATCGCAGCTTCCGGAGCTTGGCACGACATCCCGAGAACAATTTGCAAACAGAGGGCAAACTGGGGCATCGCAATGGATTTCCGCGCAAGGCAACTCGAGCATGCATCATCCATCATTCGAAACAAGCTGAGGCGGTCCCACAGATTTGCGTGCAATTTACTGCTTTCCTAGATTAATTTGCTAATTAATTAGGATTTGTAACCTATTCGAACTATACTATTTATCCGGGACTGTCTATTATTTATTCCGGACCCTCCAAGCGAGGGCACAATTTGTAATAAGTGTGTGTGCGTTGTGATGTATGTCTTCCAACCCACGTCTTTCTCCCTTTTTATTTACCAGCTTTACGATGGTTAGATTAGGGCATGTTTCAATTAGCATACAGTATGATAGCATGTTTGCATTCATTCATCTGTTTTGCATTGCACCGGGCTCAGCGCATCATACTAACTACATTATATTTCGATTCCAAGTTGAATACTTTTACTTGTAGCATTTCGCATGCCATCTTTAGAATAGTCGAGCCTTCTATAGTTGCATTTTTGCATGTGTTGCATAGGCATTTCTGTATAGTTAGGATCATGCATGGATTTCTAATTATCTTCTGTTTTGGCTTGGAGTACTCGGTAAGTTTTATGCTTTAGCATCTTGCATGCGTGTGAGTGACTGCCATGATAGCATGCTTACCATCGAGGCTATATTCTTATTGATATAACTGCCTGAATGTCTGTGGGTGAAGGCTGGGTTATTTGAATTGGAACAATTCGTTGACTGTGGTTTTTAAGCCCACTAGATAGTGGCAAATCATGTTTTCTAAGCCCATCCGAGGGTGGAAAAATCCACGTCTTAGCCTACTTGCGGGTAGCACCATCAAACCATTTTCAAATAAAAAAATGAAAATGTTTTGTTTCAATTCAGGCGACCCCAGTCTTAACTTGTATGATGTGCGCATCACATAGTAAATCTAGCTAATAACCGGAATAAGAACGCATAATGTTTTCAAAAATAAATATCATGATTAGTTAGAGGTCGATCTTTGATCGGGCGAGCGGGGGTGCTCACGAAGTGACCTTCCCCAATCGTACCCAAGTTCTCGAGCCGAGCAACTTTGGTAAGGTAATGACGAACACGTGGCATTAGGCAAACGAGTCAAGGTTTCCTAAATTTCCCCAAAATAAAACATTTAGGTGGCGACTCTGTATTTGGCAAAGCAATTCATGCTTGGCACTTCTTTCAAAATCTGTTTTCTCAAAACGATTTGCCAGATTTGAACTCTTTGGTTCAGATTTAGAACCGTGACAATTAGAGAGTCCGAACTGTAGTGAGCCCAAATGAACAGAACGGGACTTATCCTCCCGGGACGTTCGGGGACGTCTACAGTATCAAATTCACAGATTTGTAATACCTCTCTCTATTTGTGTATGCATGAGAATTTGAGCAAATAAAGAGAAAAAAAATGAACCATAAAAATTAAACAAATAAATTTTTTGAATAGAAAAAAATTGAACAGATAGATAGATTTAAACAGGTAAATGAAAAAATTAAATAAATAATCAAATTTGGACAGATATTTGAACAGATAAAAGGAAAAAATTGAACAGATAATCAAAAAATTTGAACAGATAGATATAAAATTTGACCAGATAGAAAATATTTTGAATAGGTAGGTATAAATTTGAACATATAGAAAAACATTTAATAGATAGATATAAATTTTAACAAATAGTAAAAAAAAGTCAACAGATAAATTAAAGGATAAATTGGAAACAAAATGTCTTCCAAAATAATAAAAAGAATTCTTATCAAACTATTTCACAAAGGGTGAATCTCTCACTAATAAAAAATTATCTACTAGATCTAATGTCTTATACCATCTTTAGACAATTTTCAATGGTTACTTAAACCTATCATCAAATTTGAATTTGATAAAGAAATGACTCATTTTCCTGCTCTAACAGTTTCATCAAATAAGTGTCAAATCCAGGATTTCACTTTTTTTCATCAAACTGAGGACCAATGTGCCTTTCATCAAATCACCGTTCATAGTCGTTTGATTTTCACCACTAGATGTCCCCGAATGACCACCTCAAGGAAAATATTTGTGAAAAAATTACACTGGCCAGTCAATCCCTAGGTCGTTCGCTCGGTCAACCCTCCGGATGACCACCTCAAGGCAAAAAAATGTGAAAATTTTACATTGGCCGATCGGCCGGCCGGACATCCTCCCGGTCGTTCGCCCAATTGATTGATATTCTGATGAAGTTTCAAAAACCTCCGTTGGAGTATTTAATATCAAAAGAAACTTTAACTCAAATTTGGTAAAAAATTTGATATACCGTTGAAGATGCTCTTACTTTAGACTTTTTGACAATTTACTCATAAATAAATATTTTTTCTTATAATCCTACCTAATTAAGAAAAGAAGAAGAAGAAGAAAGAAGAAAATAATGAAGTCCTCCATAATTAAGGAATATATGTGTAGTTTTCGTCAACAAATAATATATATTTCACACGGGCTTGCTTTTCATGGAAATCTCAGTAACAGGAAACTAATTCATGAACCTTTTACGAGTTATACCCCATTGGAGCACCTTGATATGTTATTTAGTAAAAACAAAAACAAAATTTACAAATACACTTTGTTGGTTGGGTTAGGGCAAGTATCTTACCATGGCGAAGGTCTAGGTAAAGGCTGAGTCACAGTTAACTTGTGGTGCTTGGCATTGTACTCTTTAAGGGAATAAAATTGTGCCTTTATGGGTTTTGGTGAGATGGTAAACGTTTGATCCTAACCATTGGTATCATAGCGAGGTCTCAAATTCGAAAAACCTGGAGGACACTGCTGCTGGCAAGCAGGTGCTGGGAGTTGTTGGCTAAGTCACAGTCGACTTGTGGCTTGACTTTGTTTAAAATACAAATTGCTTCTATAGTTTTAAAAATTACAAATATCCCTTGTCATAGTTTTTTATTTAATAGAATTAACAAAAAATAAAATAAAATTCGTAACTACTCTATTATATAACAATAAAATTATTAGAATTGTTAATTGAAATATATTTTTGATATCATTAAAAATTGTTAATTTATTTATTAACAAAAGGTATTATTTGTTTTGCCATTAATAATTTGAGGTGGTATGATATAATTTCCAAAATCACAAGATAATTCAAATTTTAAACAAATTTCAAGAAATAAATTTATTTATCCAATATTTATATATATATAAAGTGCTATAAATAAATGGACTTTATGTTTGATTTTCTTACCAGTATACACAAAGGTATGAGTCATATATGTAAGAAATGGCACTCCTTTATATTACAAGCTTTCATATTTCTTCATACTTTATTTCATGGACTTCATTCTAGACCTAAAATGATAATCCGAACCATTTATCTCCTACACCTAGTAGTAAAGATAAGTTTTACAAAATATTAGTTTTATTGGATATCACTAGATATATGAAAAAATTAATTTTTTTTTTTAAATAGACGACAACGATGAGTTCAAATTTAAACTGTTTATTTTATAAAACAAAATGTAATTTGATCTTCTGTTCATCGATATTCGGTGATGTTGATTTTTTGCACTGAGGGTCTTCACTGTAAAATTTACGAGATGAATGGTTTAGATTATCATTATGATTCTAAATTAAGGCTCACAAAATAAAGTATGGAAAATAATACTATGGAAAGGAGCAATTCCTCCACGAGTATATAATGAAGATTTCCTTTATCTATAACATATTAAAAAATAAATAAGTTCTTTTAATTTAGAATGTCCATTTCTTAATCAATGGAAGTGAGGAATGTACATCAACAAATATTTCATTCATATTAAAAACATGATTAAGAAAATTTTAAAATTTTATTATGATTTGGTAGTTATAGACTATTTAATGATGTGATAATA
>NW_021033820.1:0-11550 GCF_004153795.1 Camellia sinensis
TTAAAAGAATAAGAGAGAGACTAGAGAGAGAAACTGAGGAGACCAAAACAAAGAAGGGGATAGAGGAAAGAGAAACTGAGAGAGCAGACTAAACCTGAAATTCACAGTGGTGTTTGTGGCTTTGGCGCGTCCAACACGCCGCGGTGGAGGACAGAACGACAGGGCTTCTGATACTTCGCAAAAGAAGTGTTAATTAGACTAGGGCACAAATTGGTAATCACGAATTGAATCGGTTTTTGGTTTTTTTTTTTTTTTGTTTGGATTGAAATTCTATATGTATTTACGAAAAAAAAAAAATCAGATTTCGCCACCAAATTGAGAATTTAATTGGGTGGGCTTTGCTTGGCTTTTTTGTAACAGTTGATGGTCAAACTGTTACTATAAAAAAAAATAAATGGCGTCGTTTTAGGAAAAAAAAAATGCTACTAAAAATGATTTTAGTTTGCGGCAATATACTGCTACAATTAGCCCAGTATAAGCAGCATTTTTCAAGTCGCTGCAATAAAAAACACTACTAAAACTGGATTGTCTTGCAGTGAAATAACAATATGGAATCAGTTTAGAAAAATTTCATGGATGTTTCTTATGGATTTTCGTATGGATTTCTTCTAATTAATTGCTAACCCACCGCCTTTAATAAGCTCATGAGTTTATATTCCTTAGATCTTAAATGGTTCATTTAGATTCAAAATTGACACCCTTTAAATCCAAAAGTCATATTGTTCTAGTTGAAATTCAATGGTACCCCAATGATTTAAAATCCAAACTCCACATTCTTTTATAAAAATTCATATAAACTATGTTATATATTTAAATTATATAAAATATATTATGATAAATATTCCAACACCACTTAAGTTTTGTTTGAGTATAAAAATAAAATAAAATAAAATAAGTCAAAAACAAAAACAATAAAATGTGTTTGTGTTCATGCTGAAAATATAAAGAAAAATTTATATTCAACCTTCATTTGAGATATAAAGAACATTTACAATACGTCTCACACTTAATATAATTACATCGACTCCTTGAATAATTCACAATAAGTTCACAATTTAATGTAGCGTAAGCAAACCCCGTAACATGATAGAATTACATTTTAGTGATAATATTATTTTTTTAAATTCATATTAACTAATAAATTATTAATCAAAAATGAGACCATAAATGTATGAATAAAAAAAAAAAAACTTTTTTTTTTTTTAACAGGTAATCCAATTAATTATGTCCAAACTTAATAACCTTTATTATATTTTTTTTTATCAAACTCAAAGTACGTCAATATAATTACTCAAAAACAAGGATCACAAAAATTACTTGGCTGCTCTTAGCAGCACGGTTAAGTCATTCAATTATTTGACAACTTTGCCTTACCGTTAATGAAGTTCAAAAGAAGAGAATTATTCAATTGTTTCTTTAGAGTTAATATTTATTTTATTTATCCGGTAGTTATGAATCGTTTAACACTTTATCTTTTTTAAATAATTCTAAAATACAAAAGTAGTGGATCCCATAATTGAGTAAATCAATAACTATTCATTTTGGATAGTACCATATAAACTAGTCATAGGGAAGTATTAAAAATTTTCTGTAGGCAAAAGACAAATAAGTTGAACAATGAAAGAATAATTTTTTTATATAATGAGTGGCGTCTATTTCGTTAATGAAGTTATGCATGTGCGCTTGTCTTTAGGTATGCGTGCTACAAACGTTGGGCATCATTCCAAGTACGAATGGCGTTCGCTACTCTCCTAAGAATTGGTCATTTCCGCATAGATGTGGAGCTGCTCTCCTACTTTTAATACCAAAAGAATTATGTAAATTTATCAAGTCGAATCATGTTCATATTTAATTCAGAGATACACCTGTTAAGTTAATTGTGAAAATAATATTAACTCTGAGTCATAAAGCTATCGTTTGACTTCTGAAGTCCACGGTACACACACGAGCGACAATAACTCCATACATCTGTTTCCTTAAATATCCGTACCTATGTAACTTCAGTTCCTTCTGGGCAAGTGATAACCACTGATCAGCAAAGAATATTCATATTCGAATATCTGCAATTTCTTCCCCAAGAGAGATCAAGGTGATTCTGCTATCTACTTCTTCTTCTTCTTCTTCTCTTCTTCTCTTCTTTTCCTAGTGCGCTAAGATGAAACTTTGCTCAAACCAACGTCCCCACCAAAAAGACTCCCATCATCATCAATATCATTGATATTATTTTTTATTTGAAACCCTAAACCCTAGAAGAAGAGATTATAAAGTTTGAACAAAATTCAAATAATAAGCGAATAGTGAAAGGGATGTTATAGTGAAATCAAAAAATTAGTTTGTGTAATAGAACGAGCTGAGGGCCGAGTAGGAAGACCATCTCAAGGAATACACAGAAATGGAGAAGGCAAGAGGTATTGTGCAGGATCATAAAAAAGGAATTTTTCAACAACCATTTTTGGAAGAAAGAAGGCACCCCATCAATTATTGCTATGATCTTTTTTTTTTGACAAGAATTAAAAGGCTCTCGTGTCTATCTGAGAGTTAATTAATTAACAATAACATATTATAGAATTGTTCTTTCATTTATGTCATTTAAATAGTCATTATGAATAACTTACTCTTTGTGTAGTGCTTTGATGCTTAAGTGTGGGCTGGTATGGAAGTGGTGGTTTTTTAGTTATTTTCTCCGCTGATTTTTCTGTGGTATTAAATTTATAATTGAAAAAAGTCTATTTTTTGTGTTTCTGTTTTCTCTTTTGCGCAATTTTGAAATATGTGTTATTTTACATATGTACATCTTATAGTCATTAGAAGTCCCAAGTTTGGGTGTTTTTTTTTCTGTATTCTATAATGCTTTATGTGCCTGTGTTATATATTTAGAGGTTTATTTGTTTTTTTTTTTATGGTTCCTGGTATTGTGAGATATTTACCTTTTCTTGTGGTTATTGTACAGATTAATTGTAGAGATGCTAATTTTCTTTGTTTCTTCACTTTCAGTTTGTTATTATTTTTTATTTGGGTTTACCATGGAGAATAATTTGTGACAAAAATAATTAGGTGTCAGTGGTGGGGCTCAGTACGTCCGATAGTGTTTAAGGAAAGTATACCCTATATTTTGAATCATATAATTAATTAAGTTTATATTTAAAACGTCCAAATAGTACTTAGGAAGTGTCTGGTGTGCGATGTCTCCACATCTTCCTGCCCAAAACCAGCGTTTGAGTACTTATTTTATTTTGTATATAAAGAACCTGTTAGAGGATATAAATAGGAATCGCCCGTTTTCAGTCTCCTTACAGGCGGCAACGAGAACGTTGGGCCATGTTCTTTCTTTGTGATACGACAAATTTTTCCTTAGTCTTCTGTATTCGAAATACAACTTTTGTAGTCTAGATGTTTCTTAATTTTTTTTGTTTGATTTATTTATAGAACACTTAGGTTTAAGTAAAATCACGTTGCATGTTGTGGTGTTGCAAATTTTTCTGATGTTTTTATTTTTTTTGTAGTAATGATGGGGGTATAAGGGAAAAAGGTGGAGTGTGCCAGGGTGTCAGTGCCTAGGATTTTGATGATTATGTTCTTCCTTTGTATTCCCGTCTTTCAATGATCAGACTGTGAGTATTTTGTTCTCATGCCGGCGGGGATTAAATTTGCTTGTTCTTCTTTATTTTGTTTAATTTAGCCAAAAAAAAAGCGTCCATGAGTGATTTTTAGTGGGATAGTTAAAGATTCTGTATTTATTAAGTACCGATGTGTGGATAAATTTAAATGAACTGTGTAAGAAGGTAGGATTCAATTTTTGTTTATGAGTTAATATTATTAATTTAAAAAATAAATTTGAACCTTTACTCATAAATTCATTAGACTAGTGAGAAAAGGGATTGATGAGGGGGGTGTGTCTTCAGGTCTCGTGTTGAATAGATTGAATCTTTAATAATTTTTTAACTTTTTACGAAAAGAGTATGCTGTAGAAAAAATAAAGAAAAGCAAGGGGGGGTGTAACCATTTATAGTGAGTGCTGTTTGACAAAAATTATATAATGACCCAAACGAAACCTTAGTTGGTATGAAAGTATAAAACCAAAAATATTTAGATTCCCTTCAGCGCTTTGATGTGTGTCAGGCACCCCTTTTCCTCCCCTCTCCCTCATTATGCTGTATCGTTAGGCACAGTTTTCGCTGGTTAGAGCGCAATTTTAATTTTGTGACGGGGACGTGTAACATTTATTGTGTGAAACCGTCGTTATTTGGTTTCCACTGAAAGAGTGTGCATTTATGTATTTCTAAAGTTGTGAGTGTGAGAAGAGAAAAAAATGAAATTAAAAGTAATTTTTTCTCCTCATAATTTTTTAGAATGAGATGGGTTTTAACCATTAAAGAGGTGTTCATAAGTTACATTTTTAGCTCAAGTATTCTTACAGTACATTGATCTTCCATGAAGGTAAAAAGTTGACTACATCGTAAATAGAAAACTTTTAGTTTAAAAATTTAACCAAACACTTGAAAAATAAAATAAAAAAAACAATTTACACAAAAATTATGTTCAAAACCAGTAACAGATGTTGTACGTAAATAGCAGAGACTTAATTGTTGATTTACTGGCGCTTGTGGGCAGTGCGACTTACAGTAGTACGCCATCAGCGACTGATTTCCGAATCATTGCTAATAGGTGAGCTCAAGTCTCCCCAGATTACTCACTCTGTAAAAAAATCATAATGGCTCGAAGTAATCGGATAGTCCCATCTATATTATATCACATTTGTATAAAACATACCTCCTATTTCAATACCTAATTATAGTTTACGTTGATTAAATATTAGAATGCTGATCAAGTGACTATCCGGATATGTCTGATATAACATTGCTGGTGGGGATGGGGTGATTATTTTTACTGCAGAGTGATAGAAAATTACTCCAAGTAGAGTCCTACATCAAAAACCTCAGCGAGTTAGCATAGCCATTAGTCATTGCTACGTACCCTCCAGCCCTGAATAATTCCTCGACGAGATCGTCGGCAACGTAATATTCTTTCCAATCCCATGAATTAACGGGAGAAAGCTTGACTCTACACAGTGTATGTAACACTATTCATTTGTTTGTGTTGATGTTGGAACAATCTGTCTGTGCCCCTACAAAAAAAATAAAATGAAATAATCAAACAAAAAGTAAGAAATTAGCATACGAATTTATTTGAGCCTAATACTGAATGATGAAATTTAAGTAGTCTCAGAGTACGCAGTGTCTGTTGTACTACTCTGTTTCTTTAAGACAGATTCGCTGCGCGCGACTACCGTCTTCCAGTTAATAAGCGTTGGGGCGTTCTATCTCCCAGGATCAATGATTTCACAAGATTTGTAGCTGATGCGACCCAAACAAAGAATTTGTCCGGCGACTAAGAACTCTTTTGTCTACACTCTCTTTATTTATTTTATTTTTCTAAAACTAGAATTGAAGAATAAAACAAATGCAAACAGATAAAATTTGGACAGCAAAGGAAAAGGAATTTTCCCGACCTTTATGTTTTGTGGCGAATTTCATGCTTTGATTGGCTGCGTAAATGTTATCATCATTATTTATAGGGCAACTTAGCCAGACCTGGGAGAGTAGGTATGTCTTTGAACTTTTGAACAGAGGTGTCAGAAGCGCGTTCTTGGTGGGGGTGTTTATACAGTTGCATGTTTTAGGAACTGGAGACCAGATTGTGAACCTGTAACTCACATAACTGAACAGATACAGTTGTTGTTTTGAACCTGTAACTGCCTGGGTAGTTTTGAAATTGAATCTGTCCGAAATATAACAGATTGAAAAATAGTTTGGAGAGTTTTGAATCTGTCCGGCAGTTTAAAAAACCTGTTCGAAATTTTCAACTGTAGTAGAATATGGAAGATGCAAAAATTTTGGACAAAAAATTTAAATTCGAATTAATTTTCCCACAAGTTTTTTTTTTTTTTTAAATTAAAATGAATTTTGTCCAAAAAATTAAAGTTCAAACCGACTTGGCACGGCACGGCCAGACGGCGGTGCACGTGTGGTGGTTTGGGCTAAGGTTCACCTTGTCCACAACTCCTCACTTCTACAAACTTGGGATGCCCTTGGGGCCCAACCCAAGTTAGTACACCAAGAGCTTATATCCCCACAAAAGCTCTATTAAAGTTTCAATGTGGGACTAGCTTTACAAAGAAACCCACATTTAAATCTTTAAATATCCAATTTCACAAACTCGAAAACGACGTCAACTTCCCACTCACTCATAAATGGTTTTGACGAACCATCTTCCACTACAAGAAATTACACTTTTGGCGACTAAATTTTTAGTCACCAAAAGTAACGTTTTTAGTCGTCGAAATATTTTCCCGACTAAATATTTTGGTCGCCGGATTGGTTGCAAGAAGGTTGTCGAGGAAAGTATTGGCGACTAAAAAATATTTTAGTTGCCAAAAGTCCTATAAATGGCAACTAATATTTTTAGTCACCAAAAATAATATTTTAGTCGCCAAAAATTTTATTTTCTGCTACTAGTCGCCAAAACTTAAAGTATCTATGGCGACCAAAGTTTTAGTCGCCAAAGGGTATTTTTTTCATCTTATTTTATTATTATTATTTTTTTAATTACTAAATTCTTGGTTGCTTAAAGTCTGCTTTTATTTTAACTACTAAATATTTAGTAGCCAAAAGTTTTTTTCTATTTTATTTTTATTTTTAGCTAAAATATTTAGTAGTCAAAAGTTTTTTTTTTTTTCCATTTTATTTTTTAGCTACTAACATGACAGTTGTATTTAAATAAAGAATTAGAAAATTACAAGCTTGGGTGGGATGACAGTTCCATAGCTTGGGTGGGATTTATTCCAAACAATATCAAAATAAATATAATTTGTATACAAAACAAATTATCCACAAATTTTTTTTTTGTCAATCCATAAATCAACACAATGAGACAAACTCAGAACATTTATAATCAAGTTTTGGGTGAGATTCCACCCCAGATCTCAACTAACCTTATCTCAAATCCATGTGAACTTCTGTAGATTGGCCTACACTGTAAAGCCATTTATCAAAAGATTAAAATGACAGCTACCTAAGAAAACAGTGGTTGCAACATCCTTAGTGTCTAAATCTGAACCACTTTCATTCACAAGATGTTGCTCTCATCAGAAAACTTGTGTTCCAGAGCCACACAGCTGGACAAGGATGCAAAGTGTAATCCACAAACTCAAAAACTACAAATCAAGCATTCCCTTCTCTATCATTAAGCAAAAGCAAGCAATCAGACGAGCATGTTGTTATGGGTGCTGCAATTTCTGTCTCTTTGCCATCTCTTCGTTTTGTCGCTGCTGTTGCCTTTTTTTCTTTGTCTGGAACTCGTGCAATGATTCATATTTAGGCAAACTATGCAATCAAAGAACAGGAAAGATTAATTTAATATAAACAAAACTGAGACACCTTTATTTGACAAGCGGAGATCAGTCAAAATATTAATAGAGAGGCTTCAGGAAACCTCAATTGGAGGTGTAAACATATGAAATGCAGAAGGTTTGGCACACTATGACTGAATTTTCCAAGTCTCGTTGAAGGTATATGATTATTACCAAATCTTTTCCTTAGTACAATGAATCAGTAAGTAAAATTCATGCAGCATAGCTAAGAAGAAAGATGTGAGACATACCTTCTAGGATCGCAAGGTAAGGGGTCAATCCAAAAATATTCAGCATCAAGGGCATCCTTTGCAGATATTCTCTGTGTGAAATGGAAAAAGGGAAAAGGGGAAAAAAAATTCAAGGAATT
Source organism: Camellia sinensis (assembly GCF_004153795.1). Taxonomy (NCBI): domain Eukaryota; kingdom Viridiplantae; phylum Streptophyta; class Magnoliopsida; order Ericales; family Theaceae; genus Camellia; species Camellia sinensis. The sequence goes on from NW_021033820.1 coordinate 7,779, forward strand.
GAAAGTTGTCGAACAAAAATGAAAAATGTATACATAGAACAGCACCAAATCTGATAATCTGTGCAGATATGTTCATGGCCTTTCTAATCGAGTTTTTGGAAACAGAAATGCAAAATGCAGTCACCAAAACAATCCATAAGCTACCAAGTCCTTCATCTTGGTGGGGTTGCAATATTTTATCAGGGCTTTAAAAATATGTCAAATAATAAAGATTTCTTTCATCGCTAGGCCGGTGAATGTACATATAGATCTTCTACACGAAACTAAGGTGGCAAGGATAATTGGGGTACAATAAATGCATCTGCATTAAATAATCTAAAACTACATAATTTATATTGGCACTTAAGATGCATAAAAACTAAAGAACAAACACAATTAAAACATAAATGTCCGAAAAAATAAACCTGACCTAAAAATGATCAAGAAAAGGCCATAACAGGGCACACATTCAATCTTGATGGAGCTTCCGCGGGTGATGGAGATGCTTTAAAAGTTCATAACTTGTCAATCTTGAACCAGAATAGGGCACACATTCACAAATATTCACTAGTATGTATGCAGAATTTTCAAAAAAAAAAGAAAACTGGAGAAGTTAATGCAATTAGATTCAATTTTTGATTAAGAAACACAAATAGAAGTCCAAAACATTGAAATTAGAATGTAGACCAAATCAGAATCCAAAACCTAAAATCTATAGGCCATAATATAACATATCTCTAAAAATCCAAAACCTAAATTCTCCATTTCTTTTCAATGAAGAGCTTGACAAGTGTAGATTTCCAAAAATCCAATACATACATACACAAATTGAAAGAGAGAGAGAGAGAGAGAGAGAGAGAGAGGTTACTGATTGAATAAGATCTTGGAGCTGTTGAGCGCGAGAGCGAGGGTTAATGCCCTTACGGAGGACATTGTCATGCATATGATGTTTTGGACTCGATCTAATCCTTCACTCCTCTTACATCCTCTACTGTCAGCGAGATCATTTCTCCTCCAGACACGACAGCTACAGTGGTGGTTAAGGCCGCGACAGAGGGGCAAGAACAAGGAGGAAGAGGAGGATGAGGAGGAGGAGGGAGAGAGAGAGGACAAAGAAGAAGATCGTGGCCACAGCAGCAGCAGCCGAGAGCACCAGAACAGGCACCGGAGAGGGAGACGGACGCTAGAGAGAGAGAGAGAGAGACAGACAGACAGAGAGGCGCTGGTTTGTTTGGTTTGGAAACCAAATATATATTTTATTTATTTTCAAACTATAAGTCAAGAGATCAGATAAATGGTAATAGTCTCTCTTCATGTGTAGCCACTTATGCTGCGTTGATCGAGACAAAAAAAGAAAATGAAATAGGAAATATATATAAGCTACACCACCACATGCAGTCACCTTATAACTGTTAAATGAGGATTTAAAATAACCTAAAAATATTAGAATACAAAAATGTATAATGACTTAATAAAACACAGACTCTTCTATGATTGTGGACCCCACAGCTCTCATTTCATTTTTGTGTTTTGGGATGTTGCTCTCTATTTGATTAATGTTTGCTGCTGCTGCTGCTTGCTAGTTGTTTAGTTTCTATATGTTTTTTACTATTTAAAAAATAATAAAAAAAATAATGACAATAACTACCACGATCAGAATTTAATTTTATCTACTTCTAATACGTCCAAGGAAAAAAAACGCAGAGAAATATTATAAGAAGATGATTAAAAATTAACCATTTAACGTTTATTTTTATTTTTATTTTTTTTAACTTTCTAGCTTTTTTTTGTGAAAGAAAAAATAAACTTTTTAATTTACTTTTCAAAATGGAGCCAGAACAGTTTTTCATAATCCGAAACAATTACCCTTGAAACCAAATGTCACATCATCTTAGAGGCTTATAATAAAAAGCACACATCACACAACAAACTCTATCCAGAAACAATTACCCTTTGAAACCAAATGTCACATCATCTTAGAGGCTTATAATAAAAAAGCACACATCACACAACAAACTCTTACGAGACGTCAATGTTGGAAAATATGTTTTTTATATAAGGCTTATTTTGGGCCAATTTTAAGCACAAAATTGAGTGGGTTTCCAAACGCCTTTTGGCGTAGATCCGAAAAGGTGACGTGTTTCTTACCGCATGGCAACTCACACGGTGAACACTAGGTGGTGGGCGCGAGTTGGTTGGCGGCTATGAACCTCTAATCCGCCATTCCGTCCGTCAGATTGGCGGATTAGAGAAATCAATCCGCATTCGTCACCCAATCCGGTGGATGTGGATTGAGCAGATTGGCGGATGAATGCAAATCAGTTTAGCGGTTTTAGATTTATAAATTTTCAACATAAACTCAACTTGTGCACTTTCTCCAAAAAAGAAAAAAAATTACAATCAATGACTTAAAAACTATATCAAACTGTGTATATCTCATTCAAAAAAAAAAAGTTTGAAACTTTAGAATATCACAATCACTGTGTGGTTCATCCACATATTACAATCACGGTATGATTCATCCACATAAAGTATTACAATTTGTGGTTTTTAAAATATAATAACAATTCAAACCACCAAAATCATGAACAAGGCAGTAAGTAGAGATTGTATGTCTCTATATTGTTACATCTATATATGTTTTTTGAAAAACAAAACCAACAGCATATATCATATTTTCTATTTATTATTTTTAGAGTTAAATTAATAACCAAAAACTATAGATAATAGCATGTTTATTTTTTTCAATTCAAAAAATATATTCAAGTTGAAAACTTTTTTTTCAATTGAAAACACAAACAAAAATATTTAAACAAATTGAAAACATAAAGTCTTATAAATTATTAGGGATGCTCGCGTTTGGCGGTTTAGTTGCGGCAAAGGAATCTCAAATCCGCCATCCGTCCGCCAAATTGGCGGATTGGAGAAAATCAATCCGCAACCGTCCGCTCGTCATCACCGCATCCGTCCAAAATGCGGCGGATCGTTCGTGTCGGTCGGTTTTGGCGTATCGATATATCCGCTGCTCACCCCTAGTGAACACTACAACAAAATGCGCGCCTTTGGTGACCAAATTGGCAACTAAAAAAAATTTAGTCGCCAAAAGTTGTGGAATTGGTGACCAAAAATTTTTAGTCGGCAAAAGTACAAATTTTTTAGCTACTAATATTTTTTTAGTCAGGGTATATTAATTATTGGCACACTACAAAAAAATTTAGTCGCTAAAAATACTCAGAATTGGTGACAAAAAATTATTTTAGTCTCCGTATATTGAGTTTTGGCTACTAGAAGCGATTTAGTCGCCAAATATAAAATAAAAAATTATTTGTTATCTTTGGCGACACAAAGTTTGGTCGCCATAACATATTTTTAGCGACAAAAAAATATTTTAGTCGCCATAGAATGAGTTTTGGCTACTAAAATCTTTAGTCGCCCGAATGAAAAATAAAAAAATTATTTTTTATCTTTTGGCGACCAAAAGTTTGGTCGCCAAAACATACTTTAAGCGACAAAAAAAAATTTTTTAATCGCCAAAAAGCTGAAAATATTTGGAGGGAACCTTTCAAATTCTGGAGGGTTAAATAAACAAATTAATTGGCGACTAAAAGTTTTAGTCACTAATGGTGTAATATATATATATACAACCGTGCTGGGGAACCCCCAGTGCACCCCCACTCCACATGGGGCTCTGTGATTGGTAGATAGAAAAAAAAAAAAAAAAAAAAATTCCAGCCGATAAGAAAACACTGGGGTCACTGGGGTTTGAAAAACTGGGGTGCACATCATTTTTGAT
>NW_021033830.1:2521-12860 GCF_004153795.1 Camellia sinensis
GTCTTGTTTGGATAGTGTTGGTTGTTTGTTTCTTTTTGTTTTTATTTTTTTTGTTTTGTTTGTTGTTTGTTTTTGATTGTATGTTTTGGTTTTTTGTTATTTGTTATGATTTTGTGTTGTTTTTGTTGTTGGTTTGATTTTGGTTTTGATTTGTTTTTTGTTTTTTGTGTGTCATCTTGTTGTTGATTGTTTGGTTGTAGTTTGTTATTGTATTGTTTTGTTTTTTAATTGTTTTTGTGTTGTTTTTGTTTTTTGTTGTTTTTTGTGTTTGTGTTGTGTTTTTGGTTGTTTTTTTGTTTGATTTTTGTTGTTTTATTTGTTTGTGTTTTTTTGTTTGGTATGTATGTTTGTGTTTGTTTTGTTTTGGTTTGTTTGGGAGTTGTTTGTTGTTGTGTTTTTTGTTTTAATGATTGTTTTTGTTTTTTGTGGTTTGTTTCTTGTTTATGTTTTGTTTTTTGGTTTTTTGTTGTCTGGTTTTGTTTTTGTTTTGTTTTTGTGTTTTGTTGTTTTGTATGTTGTTATTTTCTTTGTTGTTTATGTGTTTTGTTTGTGTTTTTGTTTGTTTTTTTGTTGGTTGTTGTTGGTGTTTTTTTTTTGTTTAGTTGGCTTTTTGTGGTTGTTATTGTTGTATTTTTGTTTGTTGTTTGGGTTATGTTGTAGGTTTTATGGGTTTTTTGGTTTGTTTTTGTGTTTGTTTGTTTATTTTGTTGTTTTTTGTATTGTTTTTGTTTTGTTTGTTGTTGTTTGTGTTATGTTTGGTTTTTATGTTGAGGTTTTTTGTATTTTGTTTGGTTGTTTGTGTTTGTTGTTTCGTTGTTTGTGTGATGTTGTTTTTTTGTGTGTTTTTTATTTGTTTTGTTTTGTTGTTATTGTTGTTTGTGTTGTTTGTGGTTTGGTTGTTGTTTATTTGTTTTTTTGTTTTATTTTTGGTTTGGGTTGTTTTTTGTGTTGTTATATTTGATTTTGTATTTTGTTGTTTTATTGGTTTGTTGTTTGTTTTTGTTGTTTTTGTGTTTATTATGTTGTGGTTTTGTTATTTTGTGTATATTTGGTGTTTTGGGTGTTTTTTGTTTGTTTGGTTTGGTTTGTTTATATTTGTTTTGTTTTTGTATTTGTGTTTTTGGTTTGTTTTTGTGTTTGTTTCATTTTTTTTTGTTTTGGGTCTTTTTTGTTTTTTTGTATTTGTGTTTTTGTTTGTTGTAGTGTTTGTTGTTGTTGTATTGGTTTTTGTTGTTTTTTTTTTTGTTTTTATGTGTGTTTTGTTGTTGGAATGTGGTTTTATTGATTTTTTGTTTTGTGTTTTTTGCTATTATGTGTTGTATGTTTATGGTTTGGGTGTTTTTTTTGTTGTTTTGTTTTTTTTTTGAATGGTTTGTTTTTTTGTGATTATCTTGTTTTTTTGTTTTTTTGGTTTTGTTTTGTATGTTTTTTGTTTGTTTTTGGTGTTTTTTGTTTGTGTTTTTTTTGGTTGTTTGTGGTTTTTGTTTTTTGTGTTTTGGTTTTTGTTGTTTTGTTTATTTGTTTTGCTTTTGTTGTTGGTGTGTTTTTTTGTTTGTTAGTGTTTTTTTTTTTTTGTGTTTGTATTTGTGTTGTGTGTGATGTGTTTGTTGTTGTTTGTTAGTTTAGTTTTTTTTTGTGTTTTTTTTGGTTTTTTGTGTTGATTGTTGTTTAGGTTTTTTTTTTTTGTTGTTTAATTTTTTTTTTATGTTTTGGTTTTTTTTATGGTTGGCTTGTGTGTGTTTAGTATGTGTTTTTTTTGTTTTTGGTTTGTTGCCTTAGTGGTTGTTTGTTGTTTTTTTTTGGTTTGGTTTTTTTGTTTTTATTTTGTTTTGTATGTTTGGTTGTTTGTTTTTTGTTGTGTTGCTTGTTGTTGTTGTTAAATATGCTGTGGGTTTTTGTTTGTTTTGTGTGTTTTTATTGGTTTTTGTTTGTTGTTTTATATTTTGTTTATGGTTTTGTTTTTTTTTTTTTTTTGGTATTTTTTGGTTTTTTTTGTTTTTTTGTTTATTTGTTGTTTTGTTATTGTTTTTTTGTTTACTGTTTGTTTTTTGTTTGTTTGTTTTCTGTTGTGTTGTGTTTTGTTATCTGTTGTTTATTTTTGTAGGTTTGGTTTTTGTTTTTTTTGTTGTGTATTTTTTGTTTTTTGTTTGGTGTTGTATTTGTTATTTGTGTTTTTTGGTTTTTGTTTATTTTTTTTTTGGTTTTTTGTTTTTGTTTTTTGTATTTTTTTGTAATTTGTTTTGTTTTTTGTTTTTTGTTGTGTTTTGTTTTTTTTGTTATTTGGTGTTTTTTTTTTTTTTTTTTTGTTATTTTTTTGTTTTTTTGGTATTTTTGTTGTTTTTTGTTAGTGTTTTTTTTTTGTGTTTTGTTGTTTTGTGTGTTTTTTTGTTTTTTGTTTTTTTGTTGTATGTTTGTTTTTTGTGGTTTTTTTGTTTGGATTGTTTTTTTTTTGTTATTTTTGTGTTTTTTGTTTGTGTTTTGTTTTTGTGTTTGGTTTTTCTTTTGTTTTGTGTGTTTGTTTGTTGATTTTTTCTGTGATGTTTTTATGTTTGTTGTCTTTTTTTTGTGTTTGGTTGTTCTGTGTTTGTTGTTGTTTGTTAATTTTGGTGTTTGTTGTTTTGTATTTGGTCTGTTGTTTTGTTGTTTGTTTGTTTGGGTGTTTTGTTTTGTTGGTTTTTTGTATGTTTTTTGTTTGTATAATTGTTGGTTTGGTTTGTTTGTTTTTGTTTGTTTTTGTTTATTCTTTGGTTTGTTTGTTTGTTGGTTTTCTGTTTTTGTGTTGGTTGTTTGGTTTTTGTTTTGTTTTTATTTTTTGTTTTTATTTTTTTTTATTTTGGGTTTGGATTTTGTTTGTTTTGGTTATGTATGATTCGTTGGTTTTTTTTTGTTTGTTGTTGCGTGTCTTGGTTTTGTTTTTGTTGTTGTTTTGATGATTTGGTTTTGTTTGTTTGTTTGTTTTTGGTTTTTTTGTTTTACTGTTATTTTGTTTTTTGATTTGCTTTTGTTGATTGGTGTTTGTTGTTTTTGTTTAATTTTTGTTACTTTGTTTGTTTGTTTTTGTGTTTTTGTTTTGTTGGTTTTTTGTTCGTGTGTTTGTATTTGGTGATTCGTTGTGTTTTGTTGTGGTTTGTGTGTTTTTTTTTGTTGTTTGTTTTGTTTGTTGTTTTTTTTTTGTTTTTTGTTTGTTGTGTGTTGTTTTGGTGTGTGTTTGTTTTGTAGTTATTGTTTTTGGGTTTGTTTGTTGTTTTGTTGTGTTTGTTTTGTTTTTGTATTGGTTGTTTATGTGTTTGTGTTTATGGTGCTTTGGTTTTCTTGTTTTGTTTGTGTTTGTTTGTGTTTTTGTTTTTTGTTACTTGTGTTTGTTGTTTTGTTTGTTTTGGTTTGTGTATTGTTTTTTTTAGTTTATGTTGGTGTTGTGACTTTTTTTTGGTGTGTTTGTTGCTTTATGGTTTGTTTTTTTGTGTGTTATTTGTTTATTGCTTGTTGGTATCTTTGTTTTTTTTTGTTGTTGGTTTTTGTAGATGTGTTTGTTGGTTTGTTGTGTTTATTGTGCATGTGTTTATTTTTTTGTTTTGAATGTTTTTTGGTTGTTTTGTTTGTTTGATGTTTTTGTTTGTTTGTGTTGGTTGTTTTTTTTTTGTTTTGGTGTTTGTTTTTTTGGTTTTGTTTTTGGCTTGCTGTTGTTTTTCCTGGTTTGTTAAATGATTTGTTCTGTATGGTGTTTGTTTTATTGTTGTTTTGTAGTTTTTGTTTTTTTTTGTTTTTGAGTTGGTTGTTTATTTGGTTGTATTGTTTTGTTTTATTGTTGTTTTGTTGTTATTGTTAAATGTTTTTGTTGCTTAGTTTTGTTGTTTTTGTTTTTTGTTGGTTGTAATGTGTTTTTGGTTTTTTGTTTTGTGTTGTTCGTGTTTTTGTTCTTTCTTTTGTAGGTTTTTTTGTTTTTGTGTTTGTTGTTTATTTGTTTTTAATTTATTTTGTTTTTTTTTTGTTGTTTTTTGTTGATTTTTTTTTTTGTTGTTGCTTTTATGTTTTGTGTTTTTTGTGTTGGTGTCGGTTTGTGTTGTTTGTCTTTTGTTTTGTTTTTGTTTGTCTTTGTCTTGATTGTTTTTTGGTTTGTTTTCTAACTTTTTGTTTGTGTTCTCTTTTGTTTTGTTTGGTTGTTTGTTGTTTTGTTGGTTTGCTTTTAAAAATTGTTGTATTTTTGTTGTTTTTTGTTGTGTTGTTTGGTTTGCTTGTTTTTTTTGTTTTTTTGTTGGTTGTATTTGCTTTGTGTGTTTTATGTTGGTTATGGTTGGTATCTTTGTAGTGTGTGTATGGATCTGTTGGTTTGTTGTGTTTTTGTTTGTTTGTTTTGTTGTGTTGTTTTTATATTTTTTTGTTTTGTGTTTTGTTTTTTTGCTTTTTGTGTTGTTTTTTTTGTGTGATGGTTAGTTGAATTGTTTGTTGATTGTTTTTGTGTCTTATTTTGTTTTGTTTTGGTTGGTTGTGGTTTTGTGTTTTGGGTTTTTTTTTTGTTGTTGTTGTTGTTGTTGGTTATGTAATTGTTTGTATTTGTTGTTGTTTGTTTTTTTATTTTTGTGTGTTGTGTTATTGTTTGGTTTGTGTGGGTTTTTGTTTTTTTGGTGTGTTTTTTTTTGTTTTTTGATTGGTTGTTTTGTTGTTTTTGGTTTGTCGTTGTGATGTGTTTGTTTTTTGTTTTGTTTGTTGTTTTTTTGTGTTATTTGATTTGTATGGATGTTTTGTTGTTTTGTGTGTTGTTTTGTTTTTGTGTATGTATTTTTATTTGTTTTGTTTGTTGTTTTTGTGTGTTTGTAGTTGTTTTTTTTTGGTTTGTATGATTTTGTGTTTTGTTGTTGTTGATTTTGTTATTTATTTGTTGTGTTCTGTGTCTTGTTCTGATTTTTTGTTTAGTGTTTATTTTTTGTTATGTGTTTTTGGTTTTGGGTTTCTTGTGTTTTGTTGTTTTTTTTTGTTGCTTTGTTGTTGTCCCTGTGTTTATTGTTTTGTTTGTTTGGTTTGTTTTTGTTTTTTTTTGGTTTGTTGTATTTGGTTTTTGTGTTGTTGGTGTTTGTATTTGTATTTTGTGTTTTTTTTGATTTGTTTTTTTTTTGCTTTGTTGGTTGTTGTTTTTTTGTTGTTTGTTGTTGTTTTGTTGGTTTGTGGTATTAATTTTGATCTTTTATTTGTTTTTTGTTTTGTTATTGTTGTTATTGTTTTGGTTTTTGCTGTTTGTTTTTTTGGGTGTCTGTTTGTATGTTGTTGTTGTTTTGGTGTTATCTTGTTATTTGCTTTGTCTCTGTTTTTTGGTATGTTTTGGTTTTTGTAGTGATTTGTTTTGGTTGTGTTGTTTTTGTTGTGTTTTGTTGTTTTTGTTGTTTTTTTTTTTGTGGTGGATGTTTTTAATGTTCGTTGTTGTTGTTTCTCTTTGTTTTTATATTTTGTTTGTTTTTTTGTTGTTTGTATTTTTTTTGTTTGTTAGTGTTGTGTGTTCGTTTTGTGATTTATTGTTACATACTTGTACTTTTCGTTAATTGCATTCTGCACTGTTGAACTGCTCACTCATTCTTCACTGACTTCTGTCATTAGTCATTCTGAACTGAATAATCTGTCTACTTAGTTTACTGATGCATTTCCCTTGTTTTATTGTGTAGCCCCCTTTTTCATGTAGTTCCCATGCAGGATGTTGCTTCAAAGCTGTTGCCTTCTGTCCCACAGGTGGCAGAGTTATGCAGGAGCTGCCGAATATTCCCTCGTTTACCAGGGGTAGTGTGTTCTTGACTTATGCGGGAGTAGACTCGCTGAGGTCTCCTTGCAGTCCCGACGATGATTGATGTGACGAGGAGCAGAGGCGGATGCAGAGGTCGAGTCATAGTCATCAGAGGAGAGACCGGAGGCGATTCTAGCACGGGCGTCTGACTGACTATGTTTATGATGACTCCTCCTTTCGTAGGAATACTAGATCAGGAAAAACTGACGGCATTGGTGTGCTTGATCATGTGTGAATGCAATTTTTGCATCTTCTTCTTTTTGTACTTTCCTTTTTTGGTAGTTAGTTACCTTGTAGCTGCCACAGGCAGATTTTGTTTCCAAAACTATGACATTTGAAAGATAACTGAAATTTATAGACGGACTTTATTATCTAGTAAATATTGTTTACATTTTACGGAGCATTTTCGATGCATTGGCACGCAGTCTTCTAGTCATATGTTAACACCTCTAATCGTGTAAATAAATTGATTTTGTTATTCGTGATTAATGAACTACTTGTTGCACTATGTATAATCAGAAACTTAAACAGCCAACAGCAAATATACCAATCAACCCAGCGTGTCCTGATTCCGGTACACGGCCTCTTACTCTGTTGGTTGATTAATCGGCATATAGACCCATAACAAGTCATTCGTTTCCAATTTGCTATTATCTGGGCCAGACTCTGAAAACAGTCAAGTCTGACAAGATCGGGCTTCAAAAGATGAACCGTATTGTGTCGTGAAACACGATTCAAATGGTAGATGTGATGCACAGCATCCGTGTGTGAAATGAATTTTGAAATCGAATGGTGTTAATTAGACGGAATGTCTGATGAGCTCTACATTCTTTGAACACTGCGGTGTGGAGACTTCATAATTAGGTACCGACCTAAACACCTAACATAGATCTGCGCTTCCGGAAAAACCTAATACAAAGGTGAGACTTATACCAATAACAAAAGACTACTATGCATTTGCAGACGCTGACGTGAAGGACGAATGGACCTCGGATCACGAGGAGCAGTTCAACCTTGGTATTTGTTCCGCTCCTCTTGTCATTTCGTGATTCTTCGACAATCAACTCGGCTCTCAGCTCGGATTTCGATTTTTTTCTCAAAACCCTTTTCCTCACTTTTCTCTCAACTTACACCTCTCTATTCTTCATTCTCTCATTTTTCATCCCTCCCCGGGGTGATTGATGGATAAATAGAAAGGTGTGGGTTCATGCTCAACACCGTTAGCTCACGGCCATTTCTTCTGACGGGTAGAGCGCCCTTCTGGTAAGTACGTTGATGACGGGGGAAACAGAGCGCCTGACTCAACTATGCCCCTAGTTCATCATTTTAACCATTCTTTGTTTTTGCTTTCTACTAAAACAGTTTTGATCAAAATGAGAGTTGGATTAACGTACTTGTTCGATTTTTGATTTGAAAAGCATGCAAGTCAGACAGCAAGCACTGAAAATTTTCCTTTTTTGGGTCTAAGACAATGGTCCAGTTTTGAAAAATGGAATAGTTTTCGAGGAAATAGTCAACCTCAGTAAAAATTTTCAAAAACTATTTTTCAAACAGCTGATGCTCAACAAGCATAGAACTTACCCTTCGAGATGCGCAACCTCGGATCGGAGGCAATGGAAAATTGCCCCTGGTTTGAAGGGGGGTGGGAGGCAACGGAAAGTTGCCCCTGGTTTGAACGGCGTCTCGTGGCAACGGAAAGTTGCCCCTTGTTTGGGTGGTGCCGCAGCAATTCGCAGACAGTCTTCATTGGCGGTGGTCGAACTCTCGGACACAGAGATGACGAAGACAGTCACAACACATATATGGACACAATCACCTTGAAGGGTGTTGGCCACTGGACTTCGAGATGAAATCGAAACCAATGCAAGGACTGAGACGCTATGAAAGCGTTGGGGGCTGGACTTCGTGATGAAGTTGCCTACGTATCCCAAACATGGGAATCAAGCCTTACGTAGTTCCGGTTAAGGTCCACTCGGGTATTTTAACCTTCACTTTGTTTGGCTCTCACTTTTGCCAAGGCGCCCGATGCGGGTTTTCGACCTTGCGAGCTTCTTTTTTTTTGATTTCTTCTGTTCTTTTCTTTTTCTTTCTTCTTCTTTTTTTTCTTTTCTTTTTTGTTTCTTTTTTTGCTTTCTGCTTTTTTTTGTATTTTTCTCTTGCTCTAACTTTTGCCTGGGTCGCCCTTCCGGGTTTTCGGCCCAGCGAGCCTCTCAAAGGGTAAAAGTGTAACAAGTCCATGCCAAATGGTTTTTTTTTGTAGTTGAAGCCTCTCTGTGTCTAGGAGAATGGCTGTTGCACTGATTTGCAGAAGAATCCTTCATGGTTGCTGCACGAGCTTCTTCTGGTGAGATCTACTCGTTTTGATTCGGTTTTGATGCCTCCTGCTCGAGGGCTGGCCTTGATCTGGCCATACAGACCTTGCATGACGTTTGACCGTTGAACTTTCTGAACGTTCTAAACGGGTTCAAGGTTTGAAAACGAACGGGTTGAGTCTTGAGGCTGAGAGCGATCCTAGGCTGCGCAATCTCAAGAGCGATTCCACACAAGTCTTCACGGGGCCGCGCAAAACATTTGCTTTTGAAAGTTTTTAAGAAAGCGACAAATCGCTCGCGCCGAAGATAGTGTGGAACCAATCTGGATCAGGCCAGGATCCTTCTCAGTACTCATGCCGATAAGCATGGTTTCATTCATTAAAAAAAAAAAACTTAATACGCCTCTCTTCCTCTCAAAATGATCAAAATTTTGCAAAACCCGAGGAATTCCTTCCTCTTCGTTTTTCATCACCGCAGTGTTCAAAAGGTTTTTTTTTTGGAAAACTTAGATTAATGCAATGAGTTTGGCGCGCAGGAGAGTCGGCGAGATGTACTATCGACCCAATCAAATTCTCTGGCCCTTATGCTGAAAGCAAGCATGAAGTTGAGATAGCAACAGCTGTTTCACTCGGATTTGTTGGTGCAACTAGCCCCTCGGCAGGAACAGACTCAAAACAAAAACAGATAATTACAAAACAAAACGGTGTTCGGGACAACAACCCCATAATCACCTTGTATTATATACAACGGGGACTGACTCAATACAACAAGACAGACCCTTAAGCAAAAGACTAACTCAAGACAAAGAGACAGACTCAAAACAAAAGACTGACTCGATATCCAAGCCAGGATTTACAAAACTCGGTTTCACCGATGCTCAAAAATGCGTGCCAGACGCTACATCCAAAACACACCAAATGTCGCCCGCAGGCGGTCCATTTCACATACTCGCAGTATCTGAGCCCTCGAAATCCAACAACTGGGTGGTGACGAACTTGGCCGGGGTGGGTGGAAGGATAACCTTATTGTTGATCAAATCCTGCACTTCATGACGAAGGCGGGAACATCCATCGGTACTGTGACCGGACTGTTGGTGGTACGCGCAGTACAAGGTAGCATCATGTGTGGGAGGGAGATTCTTCGGGAGCGGCCGAGGCTCCAAAGGCCTAAGATGCCCATTCTTTGCCAATATTAGCAATACCCTAGACAAAGGCATGTGGAGGTCGTGAAAGACCCTGCGCCCTCGGGGCAGGTACTTTGAAGTTTGAGGATTCTTGCTAGATGCGCTAGCGAAAGGATCGGCTGGCACTGCCTTGGCTTTTTGAACCTTTCCCGGTGCAGGGTTGGGAACTACAGGAATTGTCTGGGCATGACGGGGCCCATCCCGGTTTTCTGCCTGGCTTGAACTGTCTTTGATCGGAGCGGGGAAAGCATCATCCACAGCTTTGATCACGATCGCGGATGTTTTTTGCTTATTCATCCCTCTGACTTTCAGGGCCTCGACTACCCACAGCAGTTGTTCAATAGGATCGGCATCTACCTTTGCCTTGTCTTTTCCTCTGGCCTCAGCCTGATCAAGGGTCTGGGTCGGTGCTGGCATGTCGCGGCTGTAGCTGGAAGCCACCTCTGGCTGGCTAAGCTCTATTACGATCCGCCCCAGTAGCGGGGGCTCTTGTGGCACGAAATTCCCGGCATATGGCGCCGCTGGCGGTGAAGCCGACATTCCATAGGCCAGATCGGCCACGGACCTCTGGAGGTCTCCTATCATTCCCATCAATTCAAAGGTGGTGGGCTCACGAGCCTGATATAACTGGGGAGCCCAGACCGGGTGCACAACGGGCGACCTGGGTGGGTGTGACATACTGATGCTGGCCTCACTCTACGGAGCGGTCCCCTGCTCCAATGCAGCCGTCATAACCACAATTTCTTCTGAACTTTGTGCCGCCATAAATCCTGCCTCAGCAAGGGGAGACACTAGCTATTTTGTATCAACTCTGCCACTCTCTGAACTGAAAGGAAAAAAAGGCAGCATTTCAATCCAAACTGATCAAACACGGGCGTAGCCAAACAACTGTACCATACTGCTGATCACTGTTCCCAGATTTCTGTTCCCAAAATACTGAATCTGATACCCGCGGATAACTGATTCCTGATAACTGATTCTCAACAATACTGATTCTGGTGCCCTCGGGCCCGATACTCAAACTCGCAAACTGGTATATGCGTTCCTGTAGAGATACACTCTAAAAGCACATAGCAA